>JAVQJD010086661.1:0-62523 GCA_036023655.1 Nannoperca australis
GAACGTTGGGTCTTTGTATGTGTGGAAGTTGGTCTCGACCGGCTCCATGTGATTGAGTGCCCTGAGATAACTTTGTTATGATATGGCGCTATATAAATAAAATTGAATTGAATTGAATAGATGCATTTTAGAAGGCGAAGGGTTATTAAGTGCAATCAGAGTTTGATTGTATGTATATAACAAATAGTCATGTTAAGAGGATAGATTTTCCACTTTGTTACACTAAGTTGTGTACTTAAATAATCAAGAGAAATACACACACGTTTAATGTTCTGGTATGGTCTATCTTAATTAGTGTCTAATCATTATTCATTATTTTAATTCTCAAGCATGCATAATTTCATCTTTTTCACATAGGATGTTACAATGCACATCCGATTTGAATAAGTCATGTTTCTAGCACTAAACCTCCCTAAAGTAGCACAACATTTAGTATCTCTGATTGAGAATTGTTCCTGCTTTGTTCAAGTTGTGTGCTTCTAACTCAGCACCCGTTACTGTATCTGATAATTGAGATGAGCAATGTGGTGTGAAGTCATGTAAGAATCAGCCAAACACTCCCATTAGCATAATGTCAGGGCAGTCAGATCTTTGTCTGCCTGCTGGCGTAGTGCTGGCTGCCTGTCTTCACACAATGCCACGGAGCTCCTCCTCTGTCTTTCCTCCTGCTTGGGGGAGACTGGAACGGGCAAATAAGACTCTTCTGTCTGTGTGCATGCCTCAGAGGTTGGAGATGTAGCCTGGTTTGATGTTGGGTAGGAGGCAGGTAGCTTTGAGGTTCCATCTGAAGGAAGTGATTTACGGGTGATGGGGGTAGGTATCACACCATCGCAGAGCAGGACATGGTGCTCAGGCATGGATGATGGGAGAAAATAGTGGTCAGAGGGCCTCTCTGCATTGTGGTGGAGAGAGGCAGTGATGTGACAAGCTCCATTCTGTCAGCTCTCACACTCCAGAGGTCTCAATTAGGAACATGGAGTCTGTGTTCCTACAGGCTGCCCTGCTCACAAAGGTGATGGTCCTGCAACACATCTCCTCAGACCTCCAGCAAAATTAGAAAAACATCCACTCTGTCCTCCATACTCTTCACCTCTAGTCGTCTATCATCTTACTCTTTCCCTCTCCAAAGATCTGTTGCTCACCTGTAATTGAATCTGTATGACGTATTGTCAATTTGAGAAACTCCTCAGATCTCAATCCCTGAGTGAATGATGCATTGACACCAAAGAAGGTGTTTGTCTTCTGCAAAACAGGTAAATAAAGCATTGCCAACACTGATTGTTGTTCACGCCTGTGCCCAGAGGAAGGAAGTGAGACAGACAGGCAGGCAGTGTACATGTAATGAAGGGAGATAATAATTCTTTTCTCTGTCAGCTGCTCTCTGCCATTAGCATTTACTGCCAGCCCCTGCCACTCACTGTTGGGCGCCCATGCACTCTGCCACACTGATACGAATCACAATCACCAGCCATTCCACGCGCATATATTACAATGGCAGGCCCCGATACCTCGCACCTAGCAAAACACTATTAGCATGCCAGTGGTATCTTTCCAATTCAGAGATTCAAAGGGATCGGCTGGAAGAAAAGCACGGATGGAACATGGCAGTTTGAGTCCAGGCATATTGTCTGATAATATTCTGGTGTCTGCATCTTAAAGACACACAGTCAGAAACACACAAGGATGAGTGTATTCGCACACCTGCACACACAGACAGATGCAGTATAAAGGAGAACAAAGGCGCAGACAGGTTTTCTTAATGTCAAGAGCAAAATATGACTCTCTCCTCCAAAAAACATATAACTCTTTAGATATGTTAATGTTGGGAGGGTAAGATCCAGATTATTTCTGTGCATCAAGCAATTAAATCAATACCTGATACATGACTATATCTTCATGTACCTACCCATAGACATGGATGGGATGGATGGATGGACGGGCAGCACAGCATTGCAGGTGCATCTGATCATCCCCATCTCAATGCGTGTGAAATAATGTTTCCCCCACCATACCATCTACTAATTAGGATCTAATTATCCAGGCTAGTGTAAACAATCACGGCAGATGGCATAGCACGCAGTATTAACTCTAATGACCTGGGGCCCTGTGGAATTAACATTTCAGCGCGTTTGTTTATTTTCCTCCATTAGTCTTTGCCCTACTTTCTAAATTCACTTAGGCCTATTTCCAACCTTCTCATGCCTTGAGAAAAGCTGCCCGCCTCCTATTCCCGATGCTGCTCTCGTTGTTGTTTTTTTATTTTTTATTTCTTCCACTTACTGTCGTTTATCTGTTTTGTGTTGCTTTCTATTTTTTTTCTTCTTTCAAACAATGTCAATTAGCTCTCACAAAGATCAAGTGAAAATTTGTACCTATTTTCTCCCCCACCCACTACCATCTATCTCCCTTCTCCCTAGTGAAAAGAGAAAAGAGGAAAGTCAGAGAGAGAGAGACGTGTATGTGATCTGTAGCACACAGACCGTACTTCTTCTTCCAAATGGTAGAAGCTGCCTGTCACACCTGGGAAATAATACTGTGATGTCAGTCACACACGCACTACAACGGGTGGGAAGCCTGGATCTTTCCCATTGTGTTCTACTCTTAAGAGCTCTCCAAACCTCACTTCCATAAGAAAAAAATATTACATATATCTTGTCCTTAGAAAGTAAGCAATTGCATCGGGCTTACATTTCTAAGTTGATACATTGATCTATTGGCTCCAAGAATATGCTCACAGCTCGCTGCTGCAAGACATAAATCTTATTTCAGTGTCAGACAAAATCCCTGCTTTTTTTTTTTACAAAGCTATCACTATCCCTTGGTGATTAAAGACATAACTTTCTTACATCCAGGCACAGTTGTTCAGCTGTGGTTTCCCCACTGTTCATCGGACAAAGCTGAGCTGACTAGAGACTTGATGCTGCAGAGGGCGTGTAATGGTGGCTGTGGGTGTGTGAGGTCTCATTAATTGACGCCGGGCCTTGTGCCTGTGCTCCTCTGCGTGCCGTGTTCTCTGCCAGGAGCTGGACTTGCTAATTAGGCTCCTGGATATCACACACACATCCCATGGTATGCCATTCAATGTACTGCTAGTGACTCAGAAACAGTGTAAGAGAGTGTTAAAGAGAAGGAGAGAGCAGGGCGAGAGGATGGAGGAAGATAGATTGTAAGGAGCAATCTGTGGAGAGAGAAAAAGATGGAGAGACAACTCAACAGAGAGCTAAAAGGAGGGGACGTGGAGAGAAAGTGTGTGAGAGAAAGAGAGATGACAGCTGATGAGAGGGCAGGGAGAGAGAGTATGAAAACTACTGTATTGGGAGAGATCAAGGTTGGATGTCAGCACACAGAGAGGAAGCTGTTATTGTGGCGGGGAAAAGAGAAAAGAAAGGAGAAACTTAAGACGGGAAAAGAAAAAAGAAGATGGAATCAAAAAGACAAAGATAAGTTTGAGACAGGCAGAGCATGGCAGAGAGGTAGAGGAAGGCACTCAAAGGAGCAGCGAGGCAAACAGGGAAGAATTCCAAACAGAAAGGGTGTGTGTGTTTGAGTATGTGTGCGACTGTGAATTTGTCTGCGCTCCCCGCTGGAGTGTGTGTCCAGATAATTCAATCTGCTGCCCATTGACTGGCCTCCCGCTCCGTCTTCACTCCTAATTAAATCTCCATTTGTTGGCTGGATGCTACTGCTTCTAATTGTGTTGCTGAAGCATCAGATAGGCACACGGGCACACCTAAACACACACACATGCACACGCATACGCAGGCCACAGCCAGTGGGATCCCAGACACGTCACCGTGGTACATTACACCTCAATTAATCACATCAATTACACATCAATTAACCCGTGGCGATCCACTAAACACAGCTGGGATGCAGGCAGTAATTCATCTGTAGCGACCTGAGGACATTTTCTGCAACATCAAAGCCGATGCATCATCAAAAAGAAAAACACGTGAAAATCCATATTCCTACTTCATCTCTTCCTGTGAGCAGTGAGCATGACTGTGTGACTGTATGAGCTTTTAAAAGCATGTAACTCAGGCCATGAAGTTTATTTTGCCACAACATAGATACCAAGGGATTTTTTACAGGGCGTATAGTCCTACTGAATGGTGCAGAAACATGCTCTAGGGGCTATAAATACAGAGGGGGTAGGGAGACATCGAGCTGTGATGGAGTGGCACTTACATGCAGCATGCAGATGCTGATCCATTGGCCATTTCTCTAAATGAATGTAGGAGTAGATGGAGGCTCTCCATCTCCCCACCATGTCTTTCAGGCCTGGTCCGCTTGTTTGGGTTCGGCTGTAATGGGTTGCTTCACCTTGCTGACTAGTGTTGGAGGACACCCCCCTCTCTCTTTTCACATCACTTTCTCACCCTCTCAGTCCCTCACCTCACCCTGCCTCTACATCGCTTCTCAGGCTCTCTTTGTTTTTATAATTAAACCCTGCATTTGTCTCACCATCTGTTTCCTCGTCACTCTCTTTTCCCCCTCTCTTTCCGTTCTTGTACGCTCTCTTTCTTTTTCTCGCCATTTCTGTCCGCTTGCTTTCTGACTCACCTAAGTGATGGAGTGTAAATCGGTGGGGTGCCTGTTGTCACGGTGACAGCAGCTTGGGACAGAGTGACGGATCAGCCTGACCTTCAGGACGGGCCGTTTTTTTCACGGGGGGTAGGTGCGAGTATTGGTAGGTGTTGGTGTGTGTATTTACGTGTTTGAGCTTCATAGTCCTGGCCCAAACATTCTAATCTAAACTTCTAAGACAACCCAGTATGCATGTGTGTGTGTGTGTGTGTGTGTGTGTGTGTGTGTGTGTGTGTGTTTGCCTGTTGTGCATGTGTGTATCCATGAGGGAGGTGTTTCATCAGCTTTTAAGATGCTTTTAAGCCCCCACCAACCCCCCCAGCCCAGACCCTTTCACCATCCCATTACTAGGCCAAGGTCGCTGCCATGACTGTTGCATAACCCCCATCAGAGAGGCTAACCATGACCCATCTTGCACGTTAAAGTCCAATTGAAGAGGCTAAATGATAGCTCTAAATTTTCGTGGATGACATGATGCACCATGAGGTGGACTGGAGGTGGAAGTTATGTGCGTATGTATGTGTGTGTCTACGAAGAGAAAGAGAGGTGGAGAGTCAGAGATAGCCTGATAGAAAGACTTAGAAATGGAGAAAGAGTGAGCGGATAACAAGAGAGTAGAACTCAACGGGCAGGGGCTCCACTCTATCGTTACATCTCAGTGATACAGTTGTGCCGAGTGCCAGCTAGAATGTGTGGGTACATAGACTCAAACACAGGTGTCTGAGGATTAAACAGAGAGCAGGAAGAGCCCCCTGCTGCTGGAGTGGAGCTGGGGTAAAGAGGTGAGGCACAAAATAAGCACGGGAAAAGAATACAATACAAAAGTCGAACGTGAACACTATCTGTGTGATTGCATGCCAGCATAGCGCAATGAGGAGCACAATGGGCCTTGGTTTATAAAGCTGCCCCGGTGCCTGTGGTCTTTGTCTCACAGCCATTAAAATTATGTGTCTGCAGCAGGGGACCAGGCTGGAGCCATGCCACCATTCAACCTCAGCTGTCAGGTTAGAATAAGGTGTTTTTATATCTGTGGTGAATGGGCTGTGGTGGTGCAGCTTGACTGTTGGGGGCAGCTGCTCTGCACAGCAGTCCCATTAAAGCCCTTCTGGTCCTCCCATGCCAGTTTTTGGTCTTCTCCTAGATCTGCTGACCCGTTTTGGTTGGCTTTTATCTGTGCTCATAGTGCTGCATGAATACTTGGTCCGTAAGGACTGCCCTCTAGCTTTCCATCTGGACTGGAAGCCTGCTGAAGGCACTGCCACGCACCTGCCAAGCCCACCACTGTCCCTTTGTTCATCAGTGAAATGGAGGAAGCGACAGTTCTTCTTGGCCAGTGCTCTTCCTTTTCTTCCAACCTCCACCCTTGTCTCTCCAGAAAATGTGTCAGCTTTACCTTGACACAGTTCAGCCAGTCAGCCGCAGTCAGACGAACACATGTCCTCCAGTCATTACGTATCAAGTATCTGTAAAGATGTACTCCATGACTGTCATGTACAGTACAATTGTGCTCCATGAAGTCACAGTGCTCTAAAATGAGTCAATGACACCCGAGACAAATTATGGATTCGATTAGCGATGATGATGCCACAGTGGAGGCGAACATGTCAACCTGACACAACAGTGACAGCAGCATACTCATCTACAGTAAGCCACCTCAACTGTACATAGTGTATATATTAACAGAACATGGTACTACTGTATGTGCACACATTTGAAAGTTCACATTTTCATGACCAAAAACAGGCACAGATATCCCAACACCGTGTCAAAGACACATTTCATATATTTCTGCAGTGGCTGATACACACATAAAGAAAACAGAAGAGACAGAGAAACCGCACTTAAAACACATGCAGTGTCTACTACAGACACAAACATCATCGGCGTTTGACCTCAGCACTTCACAGAGAAGATCAAAAGCACAGTGATAAAGAGAAAGAGGAGAATGAGGGTCAGACAAGATGTTCTCTGTTGGAAACTCATTAGATCCCAGAGCCCAGTGTGCAGAGGAATTGGTCCTATCTTCCTTCAGCCGTAAGAACTGTTAGCGGTCAGTGGTCATTTGAGTTCTCACCGGGTCTCAAAGAGAAGATCACATCAGTAGAGTGTTACATGGAGAGCAATCTTTTCTTGGGTTTAGCAGCATGCAAGTGGATGTTCTGCATTTTACTTTACGTGATGTTTAACAATGACATTTCTCTCTCCCTAGTTATCTCTGATCCTGAAAAATATACACTTTGTTCTAAATGTGAAATTGGTGTCGTATTGCCGCAGATAGTCAGTGTTCAGGGATTCATAATAAGGGCTCACCTGAATGGGTAATTTGAGGCAGAAGCGAACGCGAATGCATGAATGGCACTAAACAGGTAACCACAGTGCAATCAATTCTCCGTTCCACCATTTCACATGGGTAACTTGGTATTATGCATATTCCTTGCTTCAGATGATCAATGTGGGACTCTGGGTTTGCCATGTGCAGGTCTCTAATGGTGGCTTGTTGATGGAGCCGCATTGCTAAGTGCACGTTGCCACCAAGCCCTTCAACCAGCTGGAAATGGTTGGGTGTTGCCTGTGTGCGTTTGTTCAGGCGTAAGTGAATGTTTTGTGATTGTGTGTGTGTATCTGTGTGTACCTTGTGTGTGTGTGTGTCTGTGTGTCAAGTGTGAATGCATTTACTAGTAGATGGAATTACAGCAAAGTCACCACTCCAGCGGTTAGTGCCTGAGGATAAATAGGGATGGCCCCACCATTTGGACTCAGACAGGGATCAGTTTCAAGGGCCTGCTGGATTTGACAGTGTTTGTTTTGGAAAAGTTTATGAAGGGTGGTAGAAAGAACAGATTAGCCAGGTTGTGGAGTGTTGTTGTTACCAAACGGGAAAAAAAGAAACAGAAAGCGATGAGATGGCTATTGTTTCTTAGCTTTCTTTTATCAGTGATGCATTTGGGGTTTTCAGATAGGGGAGTAAGCTGCAGATTTTGGAGGGGTATTGTGTTCTCTGGTGTGTATATGTGTGTCCTGTTATCTGTGTTTGTGTGTATGTACACAGTGCATGCATGACCGCTTGTGTGAAACACAGAGGTGCACAGTCATTCTTTTATTTACAGTTTCAATCAGGTTCAATTTTCTGTATCCCCTTTCCTGCTCGGCGAGGCTGCCCTCGCATTCACCCAGTTCCACCACACCATCCTCTGCATTTACCACCATAAATCTTGGGTGTGAACTTGCCTATGGATGTGAAGAGAGAGAGAGAGTGAGAGAGAAAGAGAGAGAGAAAGGCTCCAGTAATCAGCCATGAGAGTGAGTCAGCTAGTGTGGTAGACCTACAAACAGGCGTGCTCCAGGCCTTGGCGGCTTACTGCAACTATTAATATAGACTTTAATTAGCCCGCCACAAACACTGGCACAATCGGCTCAGTGTCGCCCGTGGCTGGTGAGGCAGACAGATCAATAGGTCTGATCATGCCTTTTTCATCAGCTCAAATGAAAGCACTTTGTCTCCAAAGCTTAGCACTGGACCTTGCGTATCACCTTAAAGGCTTTCTGTGGTGCACTGGCTGTGTGCAGTGTTGCGGATGGGGCCTGTATAATCTGGCTGCATTAGGGAACTATAAAGATAAATGAAGGGAGGCACAGAGCATAACTCATCCTGTCAGAGAAGGGGGTTTAAGGCTGGGAAACTTTGTGTTTTCTAAAGCAGCTCCTACCACCCCCACCCCCGCGGCTTCCTAGATTCGCACTCTCTTTTCCTCCTACTTTTTTTTGTGTACAATCTCTGCTGTGTTTTTCTCCATCTGTTTTCTGTCTACTCCCCCATCCCTCCTCTCTCCATCTCCCCGTCTCTCTACCCATCCTCTTTTACTGATCTAGAGGTATGGAAGTGTTCATTTACACTTCCTCTGCTGCACAAATTGCTCTTCTACCTCTTTGCCAGCGCATTTCAAATGAAATAAAAGAGTAAGCTGCTTTTGCAGTAACAACTTATTCCGTGTGCTTTTTGGCAGGCTTCTCTGTTGACCTTCAAGTTCCCAATCAGTGCAGAAGAAAAATGGAAATAGCTTGAGCCTGAGTCCTCATTTCCTGTGAATTGATGGAATTGTGTTGTGTGTCTGCTGACAGGGGTTACTGAATCATTGCCTTTTTTTTACCTCCACCTCTCACTGCTTCACTTTCTCTCTTTCGCTCTCTTTCCCTGTCTTTTCCTATACTTATCACTCTCACCTTTCTGCCTTTCTTCTCTCTCTCTTTCCAGTAGATGATGTCCCACCTTATTTTAAGATGGAGCCTCCTCAGACCCAGGTTCACCTGGAGGGGAACCGTCTGGTCCTAACCTGCATGGCAGAGGGCAGCTGGCCCCTGGAATTCAAATGGATCTACAATGGTACCGAGCTCACGCGCTTCTCCTTGGAATACAGGTGAGGAATGCAACCTTGCCTACCAGAGCTGATTCTATAATCTGTTTTGATTCATCAACTGTAATTAGCTTACTACATGAGGACATTTTAGCAGCATTTAATTGTAACTAATAGCTCAATTGCTCATTCTTATTCATATTCAAGACTCATTTCTATGGATTTATTCAGAACTGATTTGGCTGCATGTCTCCCTTGAGACATAATGTCCAGTGTTCGGGGGATTGTCAGATTTATTCCTATTTGTATCTCACACTGTATTCAAAATTCAGAGATGGTATGAGCAGATAACTCTTGCCCTCTCTCTTGCTGTTTGTTGAAACTATCATTGCTGCGACAAAATTACACAATGCATATTTTCCATCAGATTGTGCAGTGTGGGTTGGCTTGATCTGTCAGCAGGAAGATGCTGTTTCACTGACCGTAGAGTTCTTCTGGGCACATTTCGTTATATACTTATAATGTTATATACCTCTAAACACAGTGCAGAAGGATTCTACTAACAGCGCAGAGTGTGGAAGGAAAAAGCTTCCAGCAGTGCTAACAAGGCCTCAGTGTGTGTGTGTGTGTGTGTGTGTGTGTGTGTGTGTGTGTGTGTGTGTGCATGCATCAGTGTGCCCATTTGTACATGAGCTGTATGCTTGTGTGCCAGTGTGCCTGCATGTGTGTGTTCACAGGTCATAGTTGCAGTCCACACTGAAAGTCAGTTTCTATCTAATTCCAGCCCTGTTCTCAGGACTCTACTCACAGTCTGACTAGTCCCCTAGACATGGACAGACACTCTCAGGTGGCATTGTCAGATTGCTATCACCGGCTACCTCCACTCCCCGCACACACCTTCCTTTCCCTGTCTGTTTTTCTCCCGCTCTCACATCCTCCCTCCCCACTTCTTCCCCGGCATCGTCTTCTTCTTTCCCTGTCTTTCCTCAGCATTTGGCTGAGCTCTCACGTGGCTTAGTCTCTGGGTCTGCTTTGCAGTCCAGCCCTCTGCTTGTTATTCTTCACCAGCCCTGATCAAAGAGGAGAACTGGAATCCATTTAATCAGACCACCCCACCCCAGCCACCACCCCCCACCCCGAATTGCAGTGCAGGGGAAACATGGCAGGGGCGGGCTCCACACTCCTAAGTGGCTGTAGCAAACCAATTAAAGGGGACTCAGTTCTGGGGTTACCTAGCTAGCATTTCACAAACACACCTTTTAACATGAATGCACATCAGGGGACAGATGGAGCTGCCCAGGACTTATATGTGAGAGGTGCTCGTATGATTTCATTCAACTGACGGAAGATACAGGATAACAATGGGGTTTTGTGAGTCCTGCCAGTCAGAAACTCTGCTGTCGTTGCTGTTCGCTCCACAGCTGGTCAAAAGATTGCATTCTTCTTTCTTTGGTTTACTATCTACTGTCCAGTGCTACGTCAACACCAAATCACACTTCACTGGAAATCCATTCAAGCTGTGTGTCAGGTGCCCAATGAAACATCTCGATTAATTTAGCATCTTGAGTGTGGGGGATAAAAGCGCCAAGATGACAAATGTCGCTGTCTGTCATACTGATGATGACTAATGGCACTTTGTGTTGTGTGTGCCCATTAGGTACCTGATCCCCTCGCTGGACCGACTGCACGCTGGCCACTACCGCTGCATTGTGAGAAATCGAGTGGGTGCCATAATGCAGTGCAGTACTGAAGTGCAGGTTGCCTGTAAGTGTGGGTTTCTTTCCATACATCTGCGGTTCTGACAGAGTAAGGGGAGGACACTGTTATCGGTAAAGGCTTGCCATGCACAGTATGTGGATGAGTCACTGAGTAAAGGAGCTTAGCTTTTGAAAAATGTACATAACATAATACATAATAATGACAATTCTTCTTCATTTGCTTTGTTGCTGGAATTTTCTCTTCTAGAATACATGTTCCTCTTTCGCTCACTTTCTTTGTCAACCCGTACTTACACTCTTTTCTTTATGTCCGCTAGATATGGGTGGTTTTGTGGAGGCTGAAAGGTCTCAAACTGTATCCCAGGGTGAGGGTGCTCTCCTCCATGCGCCGCAGATACACAGCTTCCCCAGGCCACAGATCACCTGGTTCAGAGATGGCCGTAAGATTCCCTCCAGCAGCCGTATGTAAGTCTACCTTCCCCTCACCTTGATTTGCTTAGTTTGAGCTGTGCATGTGACCTGAGTGTTTCTGAGCAAGTGCTCTTATATATGAGCTGTTGGTGAATGCTGAGCTGCTGAAGCAGAATATCTTTCGCTTCAGAGAACTCCAACAAGTTCAATACTGCTCACAGATTTTCTACAATCCCCCACACACCATGAATGAAGTTGAGCAGAGTAGTTGATGAACGAATGTTGGCGCAGGCCCTGTGTCATTGAACCACCTCTCAGTGATAAAGCGGGTTATTATATCGCCCCTATTGACTTTGCAGGCGGAATGATTGAAGGGTAGAGACAGAGCAGGCAGCAGGGGAACCAATTAGACAAAATTGGACAAAAGGCCTCAATTGATGATATGTTTGACTGACAGCCCTCACCCCTGAGTAGATTTGTGTGTGGGAGGGTGTGTATGTGCATATGTTCATGTGGTGGAAGAAGCTGTGTGTGTTCGTAAGTGCAAAGTGGGAGTTCTGTGGGTGACTGTGTATCTGTGTGGGCTATGCTCCAAGGGTGTGAGTGTGAGTGTGGTAACTATTTCTTCGTCAGTTCAGATTGACAATTTTCCTGAAGAGAGACTGTGTAGGTAATCACCTGAGATTAATTTTGCCATCCAGACAAATAGAGGTAGGCAGTCCACAACTCCTCAGAAACTACCTCCTCATCTATTATTCAGCAGGGAGCTCTACCATGACGTAGCTGACATGAAGTCTTTCACCCTGAGTTTCACGCTCTCACTTGATGAACGGATCGGTGTGTGTATCCTCTGCTTGCAGGGCTCCAAAAATCGCAGTACAAGCACTGGGGGAAATTGAAAGGAAAATCTCAACACCCTTCCATGAATGTTTTGACCAATTCCAGAGCTGGTTACTATGCAGCTGACTCTTATCAGAAGGGAAGCGGTGAAGCTTTGCTCTGTGACAATGAGAGGCACTGACAGGACACCCTCCATTTGCCACTTGTTTGCTCGCTTTGTGTCAAGCCACATTGATATTCACAAGCTTGTGTGTATATTGGTGTTTGTGTGTTTTTATGTAAGTGTCTGTTGACCGGTTGAGAGCCACGGCTCCTAATTGTCCAGGAGCGTGTCTGTTTATCCTGCACCGATCAGGCAGATCCTGGCAGATACGAAGTGCCAAATCTTGCCGTGTGCTTAGTGTCAGATCTCATTTAATGGGCCCTTCTCAAAGGTTTGAGGACAGCAGCCTAACCAACATTCAGCCATTCTCAAGGCTGCTGGGATGCAACAGTCTAAAAAGGAAAAACTTGGTATTTTTCAAGCCAATTGCTATTGTGATTGTCATAATTAGGCTGTTTTCACATAGAATCATGCGTTGCTGCGATGTGTTGCTGCGATGCGTTGCTGCGATGCGTTGCTGCGATGCGTTGCAGGGTTTCTCGGCCAAGCCATTGAATGGCAATCAAAGTCTTTGTACTCCCTCGTGGCAGGGTGATGTACAGTAATCACGGAGCTGATCGGTCAGTATCTCTTCCATATTCACAGTTGCTCGGTAAACAGTGGAGTATTATGGTAAACAGCTAATGCTACAGCGCTACAGCGCTCACCTTTGCATCTGCTGGTCCGATCGCTGCCGTGATTGGTTGCCCCAGCGTGACATCGCGTTGCGTTTCTCCAAAAGATAATTCTGTTTTAACTTTTCACCTCCCTTTGCTGCCCCCACCACCGCAGGTTGAATGTTTTTGTTCCAGGAACAAAACTCAGACGGCCCTACAGTGTCTCACTAGACTTGCCTAACTTATTTTAATCAACAATTGAAATTACAGTAACAATCGTACTAATACCCAAGTACTGCAGGAACAATGAGTATAAAATAAGAGAAATTCTGAACTATCTCTTTAAGACACTGTGGTAGCTTGTAGATGGAAGTGCTCATAAAAATAGTTTTTGTGTGCTCCTTTCCAGACATAATTTGTTTCTGTCTGTGTGTGTGAGCGTGTGTGCATCAGTTTACCCTCAGGATTTATTGACTGTGAAACACAACTACTCACTGGTTTAATGACATGAGTGTGTCTGTGTGCTTGTTAATGTGTGTGTGGTTTGGTGTGTGTTTGGGGACACATTCTGGAATGCACACCAGTTGAATGGGGATGTCTGATTAATTGGGAGCCAAATAGCTGACCCCCAACTTGATTTAACTACATTCAACACTACCTGAAGCTTTCTGTGTCTTTATTAGGGTAAGGTTGAGGTTAAGTGAGTGTCAAGAGAATGAATGTAAGGCAATGCAGTGTCCTTAAAAGCATGCTAAACAAATGTGTGCGTGTGTGTGCATGAATATTCACCCAGTGCCATCACCCTGGACAACACACTGGTCATCCTGTCCACTGTGGCCCCTGATGCGGGACGTTACTACGCCCAGGCAGTCAATGACAAGAACGGGGAGAACAAAACCAGTCAGCCCATCACACTCACAGTGGAGAGTAAGTACACAATGAGACTCATGCAGGTGCACAAGCATCCACACACATTTAAGCAACAGACATCCTCACCCACTTAGCGAAAAACACACCTCACTAGCAGATTGCCTGTGTCATCAGCAGATTGCACTGGCAGGTTGTTGCAGATGAAAATGTAGTTTAAAACAAAAAGCTTTATTCTTCATATTGTTTTTCAGCTCAACACAACAGGTGGCTCAGCCAAAGACAATAGAAACAGACATAGCGCCCTCTACTGGCTCGCCCTGTCATCATATTACTCCAACTGGACGTTTCAACTCTTCTCTCTGTCCAACAGACGTAATCATACCCATTACCTTCACCACAACAGTTGTCCTCTGGTTCAGCGGTCCTCCTCCTATGGAGCGAGCAGTGAATTACGGTCATAAGATGGTGTTTTAGGTAGAGCTCCAGCAGCTGCCCCTCTGACTGACTGGCTGTACAGGCCCATAAAGTGGACCTTCAGTTTAATCGCTCCTCACAAAAAGCAGATTTATGAAAATGACACTGAGCGAACGGGGTTGTGATTAAACACACATACACACACCCACACCAGCACACACATCAAATTAGAAGGTCGGCCTCACTTATAAGCAGAACATGTTCACAGTTTATACAAATAAGGTTTGGCATTGCTCATGCAAGCATGGTTACGTGTCAGATCATTAGTGTTTTGCTGAACCTGACGCCTCTCTATCCTCCCACCTCTGTCACCCTCTTTCATCTAAAGAAAGTCACACTAATTCTCTCCTCTACTGTTACTTATTTCCAGCAAAACAAAGTCAGTCTTTCTCTGCTTAATACACTCAGCCAATTAAAGGAGTGCCTAAACGTGTTTTCTAACTAACTGGCTCAAGAGATCATATTTATAATAATATTTTACAACCACACATAACCTTTGATAAAATATATTACACACATGATTTGTATTATTTATTTGTTGGGGGTTTTGACTACCGCATGAGGATTTTAACCTGTTTTTAATATCAGCTTCACGCTCGCTCCGGCATCTGCTAATCATATCGCTAATACAGTGTTTGTAATTCAGTGCTCAATATGCATCCACACCGCAATCTGTGGGGGCCAGATATCACTGAATATCACTGAATCTGGCCTTGCGGATCACACAGCCGTATTTTGCATCTGAAAGTCAATAAGGTTTTTACAGCTGCGTTTGTTCACTTTAGCAATTCTGCAGGGAAAATATGCAGTAGAGGGAGTAGGCTGTTCCAAAGGGAGCATACAAATGAGGCAGAGCTGGGTCTAATAGTGAAACGCAAACTGACATTGGCTAGCCCTCCAAGTGATATTTTACTTTTTTGTTTTATTCCTTAGAGTGTGAAATTCGCTACAATTGACTCTGGTTTACAATTGTCTTTGAACACGGACAGATGTAAACAATGTGGTGACATCAGTGGCAGGAATTTGCTATGCAGGTCACCACGTTGTTTACTTTTCCCATTTAATTAGCAGATTACACACTTGAGGTATTCTCAACACTAAGAGTTTATGAACTGCAATACATTAATTAATGTCTGCCAAGTAACCAATCATGTCTTCCTTAAAATAAAATGAGTTATTTAAATTTACAGTTTTCAGTCACTGGCAAACAGATTCTCAGCCAAATATTTTACTTAATTTAACAAACTGGTTCAGTTTGTATATTTGTAAAATATATAGTAAAATATGTAAAACACTAAATAGATACTAAAGTGTGATATCAGCACTCTTTTTGAAGGGGACAATTTCACACAAGAGCAGCACCCATTGCATTTTTGAACAGCTTCAATATGACTGCACCAACAATTACAATCAATAAATAATTCATAGATTATTTATATGTTATGTGTTATTTATACCACTGCCAATTAGTGACCTTACTCTTCTTCTCTTACTCTTCTTGGTAGAAGGTCAATATATTATTCTTCCCTCTCCCTCTTTATCAATCATGTCTTCTCCTCCTCCTCTTCCTCTCTCTACGTCTTTTTCTTCTCCGCTAAATGTAACAGCAGCTCAGAGACCGTAAGGCCCACACCAATCAAACTTTCCACGTAATCTCAACCGTTAATTAGGCAACAAAAGTTACATGAATCATTGCAGCCTGTTAAATTTCTTCTTTTTCAATTGTTTTGACTCGTCTGATGACTGCATATCAAGCCGTTCTACATGGATTGATTGGTCTTCACTATGCTAATTAATAATAATGTCAATAATGCCCTCAAGATGATGCTTGTATCACCATGTTGAAATGAATAAATCAGGAGGTCCAGTAGAATTCTAAAACCTTTCATTCAGCTAGCAGTATTGCATAATGTATCTATTTATTTATCAATCAATGGGTAAATCAACTTTCTTTAAATGTTCTTTTTAGGTAAAACACATCACATCTCTTTAAAAGGACACATTTTCCTATTCTTCGCATGTCTCGTTTTTGTCTACCAGAGGTCATGATAGTGCGTTTTTGGGTCAGGGTCCACCTCTTCTGTTTTATACACTCTCTGCTGCCCTAAGGAATGTTTTAAGGAATTTTCAATCTGTGTTTAGGTGTGCTTTGAGGTAATTCAAATGTTAAATGTTTAAATGTCCCAGCAAAATGTCAGCAGCAGCTAAATGTTTTTCTTCTTAACTCACTATTTGTGCTTGAAGCTGTACAATCACAGTTAATAGTACCTGAATCTGCTAAAATCACTACTTTTAAATATAGTTAGTGTCTTATTGTCTACTGTGAGCACTTGTACTCAAGCCTGTGCTTTTCATTGAATTGTAGTGTATTATAAAAACAAGAATTTATCATTTAGGATCTCCACCAAAAAAATAATTGCATTTCACGTTGTAAATTGTTATAAAAAAAAGTATTTTCATAGCAACTTATTCAATACACTGTATTATAAAATGGGTTTGTGGAATTGTGAAATTCACTCTACAGCTGAAGAGCTGGAGACTTGAATGAACCAATCAAATGGGAAGCAGAACCAAACAGCAATAACCCATCAGGAGGGCTGCTGCTACGTTCAGGCAGTGTTCGTAGAGGAAGCTTTGTCATTACACTGCTGAGGTTCCACAAAAAATGGGCATTGAAAGGGTGTGAGTTACAATGAGTTGCAATAACAATAATGATAATATAAACTTGATTAGGACCCTATTTACCTGGGGTAGCCCTGAAAAAAACTACAATGCTCACACACATGCATACAGTACAAGTACAGCGCAATCACTCAAACACATACAAGCGCACAGGCCCATACCCGTACTCCGGGGAGGTGGCGGGGGAAAATGAGATCAGATTCAGAGAGAGATCACTGATTGAGGGCAGTGAATCGATGGTTGGCTGGAGGCTCCGTGAAACCCGTGAGTGATGGTGCTGCATTTAATCGCCTTTTGTGTTTGTCTCAATTATGCTACATAATGGCTTCTAACACCTGGGCTAACACCATGCTCAGGAAATGCTGTGTGCACTAGAAAAAGGATCCAAAGTAAAGACAGGGGTGTTAATAGTTGGATGATAGCATGGTGGCTACCTGCTGGTGATAGTGACAGATTGTAAGGGTCTAGTCATGCTCAATTGACTGTAGCTGACAGATGCACAGGCTTAATCTGAGGTCTGCATATAGTTTATAGATTTTTTTCACTTTTTTCTATCTGCCTCTTTGCGTTTCTGTGTGTGTGATAGATGTGGGTGGACCTGCAGACCCCATCGCCCCCTCTATCATTATCCCCCCCAAGAACACCAGTGTAACTATGGGAAGAAACGAGGCTGTCATGGAGTGCGTTGCCAATGCAAGGTAAATTTGAACACATGGATACTGAGGAAATGACGAATGCAAATACACACAGACATTCATGCACACATTATCAAAACGCCCTCTCTCACCTCCACATTTGATTTTTTGCGATCCAAATGAATCTTGCAATCTTTTGTTTGAACATGAAAAGTATTTTGTACATTTTCATTTTGTACCTCTCCTCCATTCTTCCCTTTGATTCAAGGCTTCACTCTGTTCTCCCTATCTTGCACAATCACAGTCCTGAATTCAGACTATTATCTCCAATTCAAAGACTTAATCAGAATGACAGATGTATCCCATTGCTCCCTCAATGCTCCATAACCTTAAAACAGAATATGAATCTGTATTAAAAACCACGGTCCCTATCTCTTGCTCTTTTTTTTTTCTCCTTTTCATCTTTTTCTCCTCCAGACCCCTCGTCAAAATGAGTATTACTTGGAGGAAAGACGGAGTAGTGGTCAACACGGGGATCCGAGATTTTGGCCGTAGATTGGTCATCAGCTTGCCTGCGGTCAGTGATAGCGGCTACTACGAGTGTGAGGCGTCACTCCGCAGCAGCAGCGTCCCCTCAGTAACCGCCGGGGCCTTCCTGCATGTTCTCGGTAAATAACCAGCAGCTCATATTTTAACCTCGCGCAGAGCAGCTGAGCCTAAACTATCCAAATATTGCATCATGCTAACCCCCATGTGGAGAGAACATTTTGCTGCTATTTTATACTTATATAATTGAGTTGATGTTGTTATCTAGAGTGCTGCAAATGCTAGTTCACCGAAGAAGGGCCGAGATAAAAAGCACAGGTGGTTTGTGAGTTGTTTTTAAAGGCTTTAATAGAGCAATGGTTTACTCTTTTTTTCCTTTGAAACAGAATATCCTCTGTTTGTCAAAGAGCCACCGAGTCACATCACTGCAGAGATGGAGAAAGTGGTGAATATCCCCTGTCAGGCACGAGGTCAGTGTTGTTTGTTTTTCCTCTGTACTGTTGCATGTAAGAAAGAGCAAGACCGTATGAGAAGCAAAAAATAAAAAGAACAGAAGGGTCACGGTGACAAGGGAAAAAAATAAATCCTCTCCTTTCTGTGCAGGTACTCCGCAGCCAGACATAGTGTGGTATAAAGACGCTGTGCCCATCAGCCCGGTAAAGATCCCAAGGTACAGGGTGTTGGTAGGAGGCAGTCTACAGATCAACGGTCTCCTGCCAGATGACACAGGGATGTTTCAGTGCTTTGCCCGCAATCTCGGAGGAGAGATCCAGACAAACACCTACCTAGCTGTTACTAGTATGTCCCCTTGAACATTTTACAAAGCTATCTGCACGTCTGCTGCTTAATTCCGCTTATCTTCCCCTCTCTGTTCCCTCCCTTTTTTTTTTTATTCTCAAATCCGCTTCTCTGCTCTCATTTCTAATCCTCTTTTCTCCCTCTCTCTGTCTTGCCTCCTACACCCATCTATCTGTATATCTCTTCGCATTGACAGATTTGTCACCTTGGATGCTCGGGCAATTATTGGCTATTTTTGAATCAGAGAATGTGCAGGAGAAGCAGAGCTATGGAGGCGCCTTGTCAGATTCTCAGAGCTGTCCTTGAGAATGAGACCTGACAGCCGCCCCTTTTGTCAAGTCTATTAAGCTCTCAGCTGCCGTCTGCCTTATTAGGGCGAAAGCTGTTTATGTCTCTCATTATCACCTCTGTCTAACCTGATTTTGTTTGCATGTGCGTGTGTGTTTCTGTGTGTGCGTGTGTGTGGCTCAATCCCTCCCCTCTCAGGTATTGCTCCCAACATCACCGCTGGCCCCTCTGACAGTGCCGTGATTGACAGCATGTCAGTCATTCTTCATTGTGAGACCTCAGGAGCCCCACGGCCAGCCATCACCTGGCAGAAAGGTGTGTGGGTTAACAGCATCAGGTTCCCATGAGGGGTTCATTAGACTGCATTTGGACTTGTCAAAGTTAGACGAGAGCTGTGGAAAGGAATCTAAATATATGCATTTTCTCCAAACAAAGATTCTTTACTTTTGCTGCATTGCTTTCCCTCCTGTTTGTTTTCCCTGACATTTCTCCAATACCCCAATCTCTCTTCCTCCATGGTCCCCCTTTTGTCCCTGTCTTTCATCCCATACTATCAATCACTTCTGCCCTTCCCTGCAGGTGAACGTGTCTTGGCCAGTGGCTCGGTCCAGCTGCCCAGGTTCACCCTGCTGGAGTCGGGCAGCCTGCTAATCAGTCCCTCCCACCTGTCCGATGCTGGTACCTACACCTGCATGGCCAGTAACTCCAGGGGCATTGATGAAGCTTCAGCCGACCTAGTGGTGTGGGGTAAGCATAACAGAAACTGGATTCTCTCTGCTTGCATCGTTTGCAAACCCCAGTTCCTTCATTTTCTACCTTGTCTAGCAAAAGTGGAAAATACTGCAGATTATTCAACTACAGAAAAACAAAAAGAAACATACATCCTGTTTAATCTTAAAACTTGTTTTTTTTGAAGATGCATTAAATACCTGGTTCCTGGAGGTCATTGCCAAGATATTCTGACCATAGCCTAATGACTCACATTACCAGTCCTTGAAAGTGATACATAAGAAATACAGTTTGAATCATTTTGTTTCAGAAGACATTGAGTGAACGGTGAGAGCAATTTCAGTAGGCTCAGTTCAATCCACTGTTCAAACACAGTCTCTGAATAACAACCTCTGTGTTTATTCGCAGCACGTACCCGCATCACTAAACCGCCACAAGACCAGAGTGTCATCAAAGGGACCAAGGCTGTTATGACCTGTGGCGTGACCCATGACCCCAGTGTCACTGTCAGGTAATGACGACATCCATTGCAATACATTTTAGAATTTTGTCAAAATCAGTTGTTTTGTTTGTTTGTTGTTAAAATCACATACAATTGTAATACACGTCAGCCATAACATACTTTTCTGTGACAATTTTTTGATGCAACCCCAGTCTAGAAAACAAGCTTGGATATCAATGTCATGCCTAATTAGTTTATGAAATCTGCAAGAGATCTTATAGTGTTTATCCACCCTTAGACAACCTCCTATGGGAAGATTTTGAAACTCTTAGAGTCTGATTGAGGAATTAGTCCATCACTTTTCCTCACTCTTCAGACAGACTTGAGCATGATAGAGTGTGTGTACATGCATCTGTCTCCGAGGGAGTGAAATGATGTCTGTGGAGCCCAGTGATTAGAGTGCCTGTCACCTGTGGGCCCACGGCATTGATCAGATCGCGGGGTAAACAGATGAATATGTAAACAGAGTAATAACTTCAGACAGCGCCTTTAATTAAACGCAAAACAGAGGAGATTAGCTGGAAAGCCTGAGCAGTCGCAATTAATCACAGGAGCTCCTAGCGTGTGCATGCCTATGTGCATGTGTATGTGAGTGAGTGAGTGAGTGAGTGAGTGTGTGTGGGGGGGGGGTCCATATGTGCGGTTGGCTGTGTGACAAGGAGAGAGATGCATGGAGGAGAGGCTCTGTACTGTATGTGTGACAGAGAGAGATGGTTTTCAGATTCAAATCACTTTGCCATCAGCCTCACAAGGCTTTTCATTGATGTCAGCGCCTTCTGTGTTCTGCTGTATGAACTGACACAAAGCAAACGGATTTACTGTCACAACATCCAGAAATACAGAGTTAAATTGTGAAGGTGTGTGTGTGTTTGTGTGGGGGGGTGTGTGTGTGTGTGTACTACTCTTAAATACACACTTGCCTACCTCCAGGTACGTGTGGGAGAAGAGTGGCTCGGTGATTGACGTGAACACGTCGCCCCGCCTGCGGCTGGATCCCGACGGGACCCTGCACATCTCCCAGACGTGGTCGGGCGACATCGGAACATACACCTGCAGGGTGACCTCAGTGGGTGGTAACGACTCCCGCAGTGCCCACCTCAGAGTCAGGTATGCACGTTTGCCTCTTGTCTCCCCAGTCTTATCTTGCTGTTTGTATTTTTTTTCTCTCTCTTATTTACGCCTGACCGGGACATGATGGATGGATGTTTTCCCCCACTGTTGTGGTTTATCACTGCTCTCCTCTCTAATCCATCACACCCTCTAATATTTACAATGCAAGGCTCTCGGTTTGGCTGTTTAATTCTGTTATTTGGTGCCTCTCTTGTCTGATTTCTATTTCCCTTTGTCATTTTGTCCCTCTCTCTCTCACACACATATATGTACATTCAGGCAGCTGCCCCACGCTCCAGAAAACCCAATAGCGGTTCTGAGTACCACAGAGAAGAGGGCCATCAACCTCACATGGGCCCAGGCCTTTGATGGCAACAGCCCCCTGATCCGCTACATCCTGGAGGTCTCAGAAAACAGTGAGTGGTTCTGTGTGGTTCCCTATCACTAAGGCCATTAACAATGCATTTTGAAGGAAGAAATTGATGTATTTATTATTTCTTGTTGGTCATTTTTACAGGCAGTATTGTTTTATACTCCCTGGAATCACTCATTCGCTACCCGTCTTATTATACTACATTTCCATTGTGTCCCTAAAATGTTCAGCTGCATCCTCTCTTACTCTCTGCAATCAGTATGTCAATTGCCTCACCTGTGCCCTTCCTTGTAAAAGTATCAGGAAAACCAAATTCTACTGATTCCCAATGCTCCTACCTTCCATTTGTTTCATAAAAATCAAATAACTGGGAATGCTTTGACCCGTAGAGAGTAAATCGTTCAGCCATTTCTCATCAAAGCTCATGCTAACTGAGAAGATGACATCTCATTAAGAGCAAAATGAATCCGAGGATGCAGATGGGATCTGGTTTTTGGATAATTGAATTTCAATCTGATATTTAGAGGAAGTGTATGCAAAATAAATGACTTGTTTTTTTATCAGCTGCAGTATTATTACTGAAAATGAAACAATGGTGTGCACTAATAGTAAGAATAACATTGAATTTTAATTTTAGTTTGCGAGTGCTGAAGACTTTCCTCCAGAATGTAAATGTTCTCACAAGGTCATTTACTGTTCACTTGGCTCTGGCTCACAGCTCTGTCTATTCTCCATCTCAGACGCCCCTTGGACGGTGCTGCTGGCCAACATTGAACCAGAATCTACCGGGGTTACTGTTGGTGGCCTCATCCCAGCGCGCTCGTACCAGTTCCGCCTGTGTGCCGTCAACGATGTGGGCAGAGGCCAGTTCAGCAAAGAGACTGATCGGTGGGTACTGCACTTAGCTGTTCTGCATCTACTGAATATTAATAATGTTGCTGGTAGTCTGTGTAGCTGTATGCTTGCCGTGAGTGCAGCGTTACACTTGGAGGGCTTTAACAGTTCTGGAACAACCCCCCTTATGTTGGCAGTTCAATCAAAAACCCCGTGATTATTTCCTGTAAGTCCACTTTCTGGTCTTCGGTCCTGTGGGAGTGAGTGAGAGATGAGCCTGCTTCGGGACGGGCCTTCTCAAGATAAAACTGTGAATGAGCTGAAATTGCGCTTTGTGAAGACTTGATGGGCTCGCTGACCCAGCTTCATCTCTCTTCCTCCTATTAACTGTCTTTGCCGTACTTCATCAAAATACAGAGAGGCTTGAAAGAGGCAGAGCTTCACACAGACTCAAATCTCAAGTGAATTCTTTTGACTAGCATATTCATGCATGCACATCCCACACACACTCACAATCACATTCTTAGATCAGCATGATTCACATATACACACTACAGTCCGACCTTGTCTGCATCAAGCCAACCCATTGGCTGCTTTTGGACCTGTGGCAAGGAACTCCCTCAAACTGCGAGCCATCACTACCCATCACGCACCTTTTGCACCACACACTCATTCACAGAGCTGAATGTGCCCAGACAAGAGCACACCACAGGAGGGTGACTGAGCATCAGTGAGAGTGCAGGGCTTTTCTGAGGCATCTCTCTGGCACACCTCTTTGATCCTAAACACTGCTTCAACTCCTCCAGAGCAGTGTGCCGGTGCACTGGGAAGAAATCAAGATGTCATCTTAAATTGACTTAAGGGAAAAGTCTGCCTGGATCTCTCTTTCTTGTTCTTTTATATCTTTCTCTTACTCTATTGTGCTGTTCCATTTTCACCAAGGCCTCTTTGATCCTTGTCATGCCATAGCAAGATGTCTCTCTGCGGACAGTATTATTAAGAACGCTCTTTTGGACAAAGACACAGCCACACTTATCTGAACTTTACTTCATGGTGATCTGAAAAATACAAAAAGCTGGGTTTATTATGATTAGAACGTCTATGATGAAATGGGATAGAAATATGCAGAAACTCACTATAATTGGCATGGTTTTATTCTTTTTTCCTTTTTCTTTCCGTGCTGCCGTAGACTAACTCTCCCTGAGGAGCCTCCCAGTGCCCCCCCTCAGACAGTCATCGCAAGTGGCCGCACCAACCAGTCCATCATGATCCAATGGCAGCCTCCACCAGAGAGCCATCAGAATGGTCCACTCCAGGGCTACATCATCAGGTAAGAAGACCCTGACAACCTGCCTAATTTCTTCCCAAGGATAGGTGCCTGTCTGGGCCAATGCCATTCAGAAATATTAATAACTGTTATGTCAGCTCCTTTTCTTCCTCTCCATTTCCGTTCATTCTGCTTCTGCTGCAATAGAATAATTGGTGTCAATTAAATACCTTCCTCTCCACTCATCTGCTGTCACCTCTCTTTTTGTAACCATTTTATAACTATTGTGCATGGCTTCTCTTCCATTACTGCTCGTGCTTCCTCTCTTTTCTTTTGGCGAATTTGTGTTCTAATATGTTTATATTAATGTCTGTCTGTGTGGTCTGTCTGTCTGTCTGTCTGTCTCTCCCTCCCTCTGTCTATCGATTACTCCCTCTGCTGCAAGGTACTGTCTGTCGGGGCTTCCAGTAGACTGTCAGATGAAAAACATCACCAACCAAGACCAGACCAGTCTGCTCCTGGAGGACCTCATCATCTGGACCAACTATGAGATTGAGGTAGCAGCCTATAACGGAGCAGGCAGGGGCACCTACAGCCATAAAGTCACTGAATGGACACTGCAAGGAGGTGAGGGCAACACACAGGCGTTGTATTATGTAGTGTACATTGCCAAGGAAACCTATCAGCAATCCAAGCAGCCAAACTCAAATGTAGGAATGTCTGCAAGCATCAGGTCATGAATTTCATTTTGTTTTCCTGCTGTTTTAGTTCTTATTAGTACAATATGGCTTTATTTGGGACTACAAATTCCATGAATTACCTTCAGCCTCATCATGTTAGCTCCTTGGATCATTTTAAGCCTGCGGTATAAAACTTATGACTGATAGTTAATACAATCGCCAGTTTTTAACGATCAAATTAAGAGCTGCACAGCCATGTTTTCTCCACAGCATGCATTTTTAAAATCCTCTCCTAACCTTGAAAAGGTGATTCACGCATGTTGTTAAGAAGACTACTAACTCCTGTCTCAATCACTAGTGAGTAGAGGCTGCGGCAGCAAGGCTTTTAAAGGAATGTAAAAGACATTACATAAAATGGCTATCTAAGTGCTGTTTGCCTCTTAGCACTGCTTATTTGTTTGTGTCAGGTTTTTTATATTTAATTCTTCCGTAAGTACTGAAGTACTGTACAACAAATTGTGTGCAGACATGAGCCAATAGCTTCATCAGAGCCTTATTTTTTTATGTCAATGCCCGCTTTTACTTAGTATTTTGTCATCTTACTGGTATGGTTGCCTTTGCTGTTTTTATTCTGTTCTTTTGAATTTTGTGCTTCAAAAAAGTGCTCCATGAAAAAGCAGCACTACAAAAATGAAAAGTCTTTCAATTGACTACCTGGAGATGTCGGTCGGCCTCTCTGAGCACATATTTCATTGTTTCTGCACATAATTTACCAGGTGATGATGGGCGTCAGACTTGTGACATACCTTACGATGTTGCCAAGGGAAGCTGCCTCGGTTGACTTCGCTTCTCATCGAACATGCTGAGTAGTATAATTAGAACACACATTGTGAACTTTCCCTGGTGTCATACAGCTACATATTTCCGTCACGGCCAGTGATTCCGACGCCTTATGTTCCTTGCCTGGCTGTCTATTTAAAATCCCTGTCTGTTCAAACTCTTCAGAGGATGAAGTCACATTTGTTACTTTAAAATTATACCAAGCCAAGATTATTTTTGTCACCAAATCTAAAGAGAATCTGGCTATTGAGAACAAAATGAAACAGTGTGACTCAACCTTAAAACTCACATGCAGACTTTTTTGTCAAATATTATGCTATAGCTAATGCGTCAGTGCGTTCAAATGTTAATCCATGTTTTTATTACAAAAAGACTGAAAAATGCCCTTTTTACTGGCTTTCCTAAAAAGTACATTCATAGATTACAGTGAGTTCAACAAACACAAGGAAAACAATATTGCCCCTGGTTTAGATATGCTGTGCTGGCTTTGTTTGATTTTAAATTCCTTTAACTTGTATATAAAGGTTTGAAGGGCTTAACACACTCGCATATCTCTGAATCCCTGTCATGTTAAATCCCCTCCATGAACAGAGACTCAATAAATATTCTCAAGAGCACTCATAAGAAAATTGGGAGTGTTTCCATTTCCTATTCTGTTCCACTCCCTGCTCATATACAGTTATTAGAGAGAGTGAATCAGCAGATATTTAGATTTCATTAGATTTTACAGTACAATAGTTTCAAGTTTAGTTGATGTATTTATATAGCTTTTTGTCATGAAGCTTGTCATGAAGTCTAAATTAATTTACGTAGACAAAACTCTGAGTTGGTATTATAAAGGTAATATCAACTACTGCATGACTTGATTAGCTTTCTCTAGTCTTTGCTCACTGCCTCATCTTTACATTCCTCTGTATAAGCTATTTATTGTTTTCTCTAAGCTCATTTATACTATGAGCACTGAACAGGTGTTTGTTTGTGCCTGTAAAAAATTCTGTCAGTGTCTTTTGGCTGGATGATCACAAAATACTTCAAATGCTTCAGAAATGATGAGTTCTACCTGGCACGCATTATCGTAAAAACCTTGGAAAACGTCAACATGCTTTGTGTGATGTCGGATCAATCCATCAATTGATGAGTGGGTACAAATCAGAGTCGGACGCATCTGCAAATAAACAAATGTACTGCATTTGTGAAGAAGCACAAGATCGTTTTTAATTAACAACACTTTGAAACCTGGAAGTTATGGCAAACCTCACCATTTTATTACCATGTGACTTTCCTTGCAAAAAATTAATAATCATTTCATCATCCAAGTCACTGTCAGTGGATAACGACAGTGAACAAGGCGTTCATGTTGTTTAGCTCAACTCTTATTAATTGGATGTTTCCGTCGCTCACTCTTTTGAAGGCACAAGAGCACGTCATGATGTGCATTTAGAAACATTCAAAGAGAATCGAGGATAGCTGGGGATATGAGGACCAATACTGGCCAGTCAGCTTCATTAATGAGGAAGTCCCAGACTGTTTTCCGGTGTTACATCAGAATCGCATGCTCACTTCAAACAAACTGCTGCAGGGTTCACCTGGAAGCAGCCTGAGGCAACCGCTCTCACACCAGGTTTGATTGGCATGTTCTTACCTCCCCAAATGAGCCAAACTAAAAATAATGCTTCAGCCTGATTCTCACACTCTAAAAAGGCAAGTGTGAAAGTGCTTGTTGTACATTTTCAAGTTTTTCAATGAGTCCTATCTCATCACTATTCTCTCTTTTGCTCCCTCCCTCTGTCTGTCTGCCCGTCCCTCCCCCTCTCTCCCTCTTACTCTATCTCTCTGTTTTTTCTCCTTCCTCTGGATCAGTGCCCACTGTGCCACCAGGAAATGTACAAGCGGAGGCTGTCAACTCCACCACAGTGCGTTTTACCTGGAGTGCTCCGAGCCCTCAGTTTATCAATGGAATCAACCAGGGATATAAGGTGAGCCGCTCCTTTCTGTCAACCAGTGCACTCTAGTGGTCGGAGGTATAAGAGCACTCTGTTGGTTTTCTCTGTGAATCGTAGACTTAACAGATGTGAACAATTTTCATCTGACTTTTTACTTAATTAAAACTGAAATATTTATGCTACCAGTTGTGTGCCTAAAATGTACACATTAACACCTCCTGCCCTCTTATTACATCATTTCCAGCTGTTGGCATGGGAACCCAGCCGCTCAAACGAGGTCGCTGTGGTAACGGTGCGTCCCAACTTCCAGGACAGCGTTCATGTTGGTTACATCTCTGGGCTGAAAAGGTTCACAGAATACTACACGTCAGTATTGTGCTTCACTACCCCTGGAGACGGCCCACGCAGCCCTCCTCAGCGGTTGCGCACCCATGAGGATAGTAAGTGTTCCCATTCAGTATATTGCATAGTATTTGTAGATAATTACATGTCAGGCTGTTGTTCTGTTAATTTATTGCCTTTTTTATTATTATTATTCTTTATAGCCCCTGGTGCTGTGGGCCACCTTAGCTTCACTGACATCTTGGACACCTCACTAAAAGTCAGCTGGAAGGAGCCACAAGAGAAAAACGGCGTTCTCACAGGTTACTATTAAAGATAAATATGCAACGTTAACATTTCTTCTCTGCTTCTCTCAATTTATAAATCTCCAAGCTGTGTTTACTGTGAACACTACCTAAAACTCTGCCACATCTTCTAGGCTACCGTATCTCCTGGGAGGAGTTCAACAGGACCAATACTCGAGTGACCCATTATTTGCCCAACCTAACGCAGGAGTACAAGGTGACCGGGCTCACTGCCCTCACCACTTACACCATCCAGGTAGCAGCCATGACCTCCAAGGGCCAGGGTCAGCTCTCCGCCTCCACTATTTCCTCTGGCGTACCACCAGGTCAGCGTTCAAATGAGGAGATGAACTATTTGACTTTAAGATGAGAATTCATAAGTACTTGGAGTATCCACTGAAAGGGCTACAACTAGATTTTAAAATAGTCATTCCACTTACTGGGACTCACAAGATTTCTACGCAGCTTTTTCTAAAAGCAGAGATAATTAGAATGTTATTTTAATCTGTCTTTCCTCCGTCCTCTTCCACAGAGTTGCCCGGTCCTCCAACCAATTTAGCCATCTCCAACATCGGCCCTCGCTCAGTCACTCTGCAGTTCAAACCTGGTTATGATGGCAAGACATCCATTTCCCGTTGGCATGTTGAAGCCCAGGTAAAATGCTTCATATCTATTTCAACAAACAGTTGTTTGATGTATCAGTACTTGTGCACATGTTTCATGATACCAGTTAATTCGTTTTAATTTGTTTAGCTGCTGATATCACCCCATTCTCTCATGCATTTCAGATTGGTATAATAGGGGAGAATGAAGAGTGGCTGATGGTTCATCAGCTGGCTAATGAACCTGATGCTAGATCACTGGAGGTCTTGGATCTAAACCCATATACTTTCTACAGGTGAGCACACACAAACACACTTATACCGGTGCTGTATATGAAATAAAGGCAACTAATCTAATCTAATCTAAAGAAATCTAATCTCATCCCTGTCCATGATTAAACACTCATCTTTAAATAATTTATCCACCATCAGCTGGTTTTCTTTGCCCCAGGTTCCGAATGCGTCAGGTGAACATCGTGGGCACCAGTCCTCCCAGTCAGCCCTCCAGGAAGATCGAGACCCTGCAGGCCCCTCCAGACATCTCCCCCGCCAATGTCACCCTGCGCACAGCCAGTGAGACCAGCCTGTGGCTTCGCTGGGTGGTAAGTTGCCACGGTTCATTGCACACTAGCCCTGAGTCAGTGTGGATGAAGTTAGTGGCGATTTATTCGATTATTTTTAGAGTTAGACATCTGGGTTGTTTCTATACAGACTTGGCCTATTCAGAGGTTGCGCTGTAGCTTTAAGCATGCCTTTACATGCGTATAAGCTATTTGAAATAGTCTGTTTCCTTCTTTGTCCTTTCTGTTAGTATGGTGGGAAATCATGTTGGCAAAATGCCCGTGGGATATTAAGTGGATACAACATTTATAAGATAAGCTTTTTAATATCAGATATAGGCAATTCCATTTTGCCCATAAAAATCACAGAAATCTAATTCTTTATATGTTCAAACGTTTGACATTAAATGGTGACTTTCACAGTTGCGTTGCACTCAGCTGACTCAAAAGGGTACCTCAGTTTAAAATTTAGCACACTTGGTGTGCTGTCATTTCTTTAATGAAATGGTGCCTTTTCCTTCTTCTGTAAATCTGTTCTTGTACTCTTGGGGCTGTTGTATGATGAATACAGGCAATGGCATGGTTAATGTTTTGGAAAGCTGCATGCACTCTGTCCTTGATTATTGCTGCTTCCTGCGTCAGCGTTTGGCCAATGTATTCTTTGCTACATCTGTCCATTATCATCGCTGTGCCAGCGCCTGAGCAGTGCCAGACAGCGAGAGACACAGCGGTGAGATAGCCTACTCCTGCAGCTCTTGCAGGATTATAAAGAGTGCAAGTTACCTGGATTTAACAGCAGAGGGGTGTCCGCTATGTGATATGGCTCTACAAATTAATGACATAGCTCAATGATTATGGGCCAGCTTTTCAAAAGCTGGGTGTTAAACAGTAGTAAAATTTTGTGGTCCACTTCATGGCTATGGACGTCTGAATCAAGACTACATTAATTTCAAGAACACTAGCACATTCATAGAAATAAACCCAGTACACATTTATTTAAGTATGCTCACTTATCATGTGCAATTATGGGCATGTGTCAGTGTAAGATATACTGCATAGAGATTCCTTTTGGCTGAGTGACTTTAACAGTGATTGCAAACACCCTCAAAAACCACTTTATTTTAATATTAATGTGCTCAAAACTGTATTGCAACCATGTTTTAATTGCCTTTTAAGAACTATATTACCTGCTAAATAAAGATTATTTCCATACTTTTAAATGTAACAGATTTAGTGATGTAATGTACTATTATTTTAAGACAATTGAGTATTACCAGATTTGATTAAAACCACTACAATGAAGTGCCGAGAGGGTTTAGCCTCTCTTCTCATTGTTCCTGACAACGCCTCTTAGCTGTTGCAAAATGACTGTAAAGTACAGCCTCTCATGGCTTACTGCTTCATTATGCACTCAGTTATGATGTCATTAATATTGATTTTGCTTGAACCGGGGGAATAAAAACAAAAAATATCCTCTTAGCCTCTTCCAGAATGGGAGTACAATGGGAATCCAGATCTCGTTGGCTACCGGGTCCAATACTCTAAAGCCGGGTCTAAAGGGGGAGTTCTCGCTCATGTCATCATGGACCGGCTGGAGAGGGAGTTCACTATCGAGGACCTGGAGGAGTGGATGGAGTATGAGGTCAGAGTTCAGGCCATCAATGGCATTGGCTCTGGGCCCTGGAGCCAGCCAGTCCACGGCAGGACCAGGGAGTCGGGTGAGGAAGGAAACATGTGCATACTTATGCTAAACGCACGAGCATGTGTGCTTGAAGTGTGCTAAGTTCCGTCCTTTACCTCTCATTGTAGTACCCTCCAGCGGTCCCACCAACGTGTCAGCTTTCGCCACCACCTCCAGCAGCGTCCTGGTGCGGTGGGGGGAAGTCCCAGAGACTGACCGCAATGGACTCATCCTAGGGTACAAGGTCAGCAGTCGCCAGTCCCACCAGCTTATAACATTCATCTGAGAATGATCTCTATTTCAGAATAACAATAATATGTACTAGGATCGTCAATATTAGCACATTGTGTATTGCTAAATTGCTTTGAAAGTTATAACAAAAGAATAAAACATCTTCCTGTTACGTATTTCCTCATCACCTCATATGGCATCTAACTGTAAAACATTCCCCGCGTATTTCAGGTCGTGTATAAGGAGAAGGACTCAGACACAGCTCCCAACTTCTGGACAGTGGAGGGAAACACCAGCCACAGTGTCCAGCTGGGCAGTCTGGGCAAGTACGTCCTGTACGAGATTCAGGTCTTGGCCTTCACACGAATTGGAGACGGAAGGAGCAGCTCGCCGTCCATTTTAGAAAGGACCCTGGATGATGGTAAAAATGTCTATCATACCAACCTATTTAATCTTCTTGCTTTCTTTAAAATTGTATTTTTCTCTAAACACAAGTAATTTCACTGTGCTGAGATAATTTAACTTGTTGCTAATCAATTTGTATCAAGGATTTTGCCTGCTTTAAGTATTTTTTCAGCAAGTGATTTTATATATATATATTTCCTTGATTCAGTCTTTATCACTGGATCTATGTCACATATAATACTATAAAAATGCCTGATTTGTCATTCTGGTCATTTTATGTGTGATAGTACCAGGCCCTCCAGTCGGCATCCTGTTCCCAGAAGTCAGAACCAACTCAGTCAGGCTCATCTGGCAACCTCCTGCACAGCCCAATGGCATTATCCTGGGTGAGTTTACAATTACATCATTTTTCATCTTTGACTTGACTATTGACTATTGTTCGAATTTGCAAGGCAGACGAATTGTTCTCTTTGCTCTTCCGTTTTTATGCATGACATTATACTGATATGGCTTTGTATCCGTAGCCTATCAGATCACATACAGAAGAAACTCCTCAAACAGCAACGCCGCCACAGTAGACGTGCTGAGCCCCAGCGCGCGACAGTACACAGCGTCTGGATTGAAACCAGAAATGGTTTATGTATTCCGCCTCACTGCTCAAACACGAAAGGGTTGGGGGGAGGCTGCCGAAGCTTTGGTGGTCACAACAGAAAAGAGAGGTAAGTGTAAAATACTGTAGCTAAAATGCATTATATAAATTACTTACTTCTAAGTATTAACTTTGAAAGTGACCGTGCGTGTTCTCATCAGCCCGCCCCCAACCCACGAGCCGACCCGTAGTGCCTCAAGAGGAAGTCCATGCTCGCAGAGTGCTGTTGTCATGGGAACCAGGCAGCGATGGCCTATCCCCAGTTCGTTACTATACAGTCCAGTACAGAGAGCTGCCAGACAGCAACTGGACTGTCCATTCTGCATCAGTCAGCCACGAGACACACTCCTATATAGTGGACAGGTAAATGTGAAGGTCCCCCTTTTCTTCTCCTATGCGTGAGCAGTTTATTTTATTCACACAGTCAGAAAATTAAAACTGAGTAGGGCTGTACATGACATAAACATTGCACTTTTTTTCTTTCTTTAAAGGTTAAAGCCTTTCACTTCTTACCAGTTCCGTGTAAAAGCTACCAATGACATTGGAGACAGTGAATATAGCCAGGAGAGCGAGGCCATCACTACACTGCAGGACGGTAAGAATTTGTGACTGCTCTAATCAGACATGGACCAAATGTCACCAAGCAGAACAAAGTTGTTATCTGTTGATTTTCTGTTTAGTTGTACGAGAACCCTTTTTTGTAATTGCGTGAACATGCCTTCACATTCATGTTTTGACTTTGGATTTTCACAGTTAATACTTTACATCAACAGTGTGTGTGTTTACTCTCAAGTTGTTTCCTGCCAGACTGTTTGAATAATATATCACTCTCCTCAGCTGTGTTGGTTTGCTAACAACAACATTTTTTTCTCTCCTTCTCATCCTCTCTAGCCCCAGACAAAGCTCCGACCATTCTGTCTGTTACACCTCACACCACAACATCTGTACTGGTCCGTTGGCAGGTATGCTGTTGAATTATTGTTTTGTGAATGAAGGAATGAATGGTGAAAGTGGCATTAATTGGCCAGAACCAATGAGGATTGTGTTGACTGGCATTAAGCAGACCTCTCCTCTCTTTGTAGCCTCCCTCTGAGGATCACATAAACGGAGTCCTGTTAGGGTTCAGGGTCAGGTACCGGGAGTTACACTATGACCGACTACGCAGCTTCACTATCCGCACAGTTAACAGCCCCTCTGCCAACTGGGCTGATCTGACTGGTGAGTTTACTGTCACTGCTTAGCCATGAAATAAAAGTGGTGCTACCTGGAGTCTTAAATGTATTTAATTTTACATCCAAAGTATTGCTTTGACGCTATCAGTAAGGCCTGCAGTGTGTTTTGCAAAATAGATAAGCCAGCTAATATTGCTACTCAGTCCCAATCCCGTGAACGACCCTTGTTTACCCAATGCTGCTTATCCTCTGTCTCAACTCCAGCTCCTTACAGCATCAGGAACTTAAGTGAATCTTCGCTCACCCAATATGAACTGGAAAGTAAGTCTTAGATTCCCCTTTATGCCTTTATAACTTCCATCACTTTTCATCTTTTTGTATTGTATGGCATCTGTTATATTGTTCTTCCACAAAATATACCATTTGTATGATCATTTACAGCAAGTGCACGTTGCGCCATCCTCCCACTCAGCTGTATCCGCTAAGGGGCCACCGCTGATTCTTATGATGTGTATTTGACTCTAATCTATCCAAGCTGCCCTGTCATTTCAGTGTGTTTTCCTTCTTTTTAATCACTTACAAATCTTCCACGTGTCCCCACAACAACCCCATCTTTTCATCGGTTTGCCTTACAATTCCGTCTTTTTGTTCTGTTTGTGATGTTGTCTTGCCACGGGCAACGCTATGACTGTGTGTCTCTCTGGAGTAACTTCTTTCTGTTCTTTTATCTTAACTGTTCTATTATAATGCTGCCATGGGTTCCCTCCTTGAAGATTTGAGTAAACACAAACGCTACGAGATCCGTCTCAGTGTGTATAACGCTGTGGGGGAGGGTCCCAGCAGTGCGCCACAGGAAGTGTTTGTTGGAGAGGCGGGTATGTTTTTTTCTCTCACTAGCATGTGTGTCTACTTTCCTTGAATCTTTATGAGTGTTAAGCGAGTCACATGAAACATATTTATTCTCTTTCCCATTCTAGTCCCAACATCTCCACCCCAAAATGTCGTGGTCCAGTCCTCAACAGCCACACAGCTGGATGTCACATGGGACCCTCCTCCCCTGGATGCTCAGAATGGGGACATACAGGGTTATAAGGTGTCCATAATGTGTCTTTTTTTATGTGTTACTGCAAACCAGCCAAACTTACATCATACTGTTCTTATTTTTATATGTTCATTGAAAAACATATGAATTCTGCACCCTGAACTCTTTTATTCTGTTTATAGATCTATTTCTGGGAGTTTCAGCTGCAGAATGAGACAGAGCGCCTGCGTACTCTGTTCCTGCCAGAGCTCGGGGTGAAGCTTAAAAATCTGACAGGCTACACCACCTACATGATAAGTGTGGCAGCATTCAATGCTGCAGGGGATGGACCCCGCTCCCTGCCCACCAGAGGGCGCACTCAGCAAGCAGGTGAGTTCCATTAAATACAGATGTGGTTGAGGAGATCTTCAAAAGACCTGCGGCAGTTCTGCCAACACCATTAAGCATTTCACAGTTTTAGGTGCTGTATTTCTGCCAGCCTCTCTGCTTTGCCTCCTTCTGTCTCCCTCTGTGATCGGCACAATGATACTCCTTCTCATTATTTAACCTGATTGTTTGTGGTTCTCAGGTGCTTATGTAGAGTAGTACCTCAAGGATAGTTCTATCCTCAGTCACAAAGGGTGCCTTCAAAAGAATAGATGATGAGTGCTTTCACCTTACACATAACTGCAAAGTGGAGCTGAAGTACTGCAGCTTTAAGGCAAATAATGTAAGACCCGCAACTCCTATTAACCAAGAAATAAAACATTTTCACTAAAGAGTTTAGTTTCATCCTGTGAGATACATCATAAGAGATCAGAGTCTTCTTGGCACCTCCTCCAGGACAAGCCATGGGGGTGGAAACCTAATGACAGCGGAGGAGCAGTGAATACAGAGTGCGGGGGACACATGTAGATTAGTTTTTTTGGCCGCAACTGCACAAAGACGTCTGTGTTTACCAGCTAGCTAGAGTCCCTCCTCTGCGGTTTCGGCACGAAAATGGTTTACAGTATACATTTCTCTTGTCTTTTCCACCCCCTTGAAGTTCTGTGACATTGGCGAGGGTTACAAAGTGCTGAGAACTTAAAAACACAGACAGGAATTTTGGCTCTCTGCACCACAGGGTACTGGGAAGTGAGCCAACACAAGCTTTGTAAATTTTTTGCACAATTGTGGCAAAATCCTGACACTTAGCTGGATCTGGGTTGGGTCAGCAAGCAGAATCCTCACAGCTCTTGTTCAAGGTCACAGAATGATTTTGCACACTCTTGTGTCAACTTCGAGTTTGCTTTTTATTGACTCATTTGCATAAACAAAACTGTAAACCAAGGTACTTGTTTTTACACGCACACAGCATTTTATTGTTCATGCTCTGTTAAAGAACAATGGACAATGAAACTGCTTTCATTTTTAATCTCCTAGTATTTCTGTTTCATGCCATTCAGCATAACACAATTTGTTTTGTTTTGTTCCCCTCTAAGAATATATCAGATTGCCTGCTGGTTAGTATGAGATCTGCCTTTAGATTTCCATCTGTCATACTGGTCCAACAATATTCTTGTTGCCAATTTACCCAAATATCTTGAGAGTTTTGGAGGATTGGGCAAAGTAGCTGCAACAGGAGCAACTAGTTGTAAATGTGCTAAATTACTATTTGTGACTTTGGCAACTAAATTTGAACATCCAATGAAGAGGAATATCAAGAATGAGTGCTGAACATAAAATTGCTTGCTGTAAAGTATTAAAATAAATTATTTGTTTTTTTAATGATATTTATTTATTTATTATTTATGTGGGTCCCAATTTGTGCCTTAATTACAGAATTTCACTGAGAATTTACAAACGTTTTTTATTGAATATGGCGGCATATTCAGGTCACTGCATTGCAGTTTTACTGCTGAGTGTGCAGTGTTTGGTCTCAGTACCGTGAAGAGATCCAACTGTTATCATTTCTTTCTTCACCAATAGCGCCAAGTGCTCCCCACTTCATCCACTTCAGTGAGTTGACCACCACTTCGGTCAACGTGTCCTGGGGAGAGCCCAAGCAGGCCAACGGCATCATTGAGGGCTTCCGTCTGGTTTATGAGCCCTGCACTCCAGTCGATGGTGAGAAATCCTGCCTGCAGCCTAATAACTCTGCCGTGTCTTGACATTCCTCAGCTGGCTTTCTCAGACAGTGTTTTACAACGTCTTGCCTTGTTACCATATTCTTTTTAACTCACGCTGCTTAAGCTCAAGCTCTAATCTGTTACAGATGAGTGTAGGCCCCGCAGTAACATATATCTATATATGGTACGGCTGATCAAATGTGTTGGAAGGCTCTGGTGAGACTTTGCACAGCTCCATCTCTCACTGAGAGAAACACGGCTAATAACTGGCTAAGTGTGGTTGCCTGGACCAGATTGTCAAGTAATTGGGAGCAGAGGTGGAATGCTGAGCTGAAGCGGCTTTGGTCCCTCGGCTATCCACTAATGGACCCAGAGCAGAGCCGAACAGAGCAGTAAAGACAGGGAATATCAGATGGTCTATTATAAAAAGTTCTTGGTGTCTCTTCTTATCTGCATATCTAGAAGGCTGCTGGAATAATAGACCTTTTTCTGTTACATATGCAAAGTCTGACAGTCTGTGAGTCTGTCTGTCAAGTCTTCTAACTGTTGTGACTCTGTGTGTCTGTTCATAATGCACAAAGCTTGGCTATTTGTCGCCTGTAGAAAGCAGCATCTAGAGTCTTAGTGTTTTCTGTACAGACTCCTCTCCTCGCACTCCAGGTGTCAGTAAGATAGTGACAGTGGATGTGAAGGGCAGCGCTCCCCTGTGGCTAAAGATCAAAGACCTCGCTGATGGTGTCACCTATAACTTCCGCATACGGGCCAAAACGCTCACTTATGGCCCTGAGGTGGAAGCCAACATCACTACTGGGCCTGGAGAAGGTGGGACTCTCTAAATCTGTGACGTATCACTGCTTTTTTCTGATGTTCATGTCAATAATATAATTTTTTAGAATGCCTCCTTAACTCATCCTCCATTTTTGTCTTCCCAAGGAGCCCCGGGCCCTCCTGGAGAACCCTTTATTTCTCGGTATGGCCCCGCCCTCACACTGCATTGGACCAGCGGTGATCAAGGTCGTGCGCCCATCACACGATACGTCATCGAGGCCAGACCCTCAGGTGAGCCAAACAGATTGTTGGGTTCCAATAACTCAGGTAGTGCTTCCTACGTGATGCTTTGATTGTTAACAAAGTCATATATTTTCTCATCTTGACCTTAGATGAAGGTTTGTGGGACATCCTCATCAAAGACATTCCTAAAGAAGTGACGTCCTACACACTTAACCTGGACATGCTACGAGAAGGGGTGACCTACGACTTTCGTGTAATTGCAGTCAACGACTATGGCTATGGGTCACCCAGTGCCCCCTCCCCATCTATATCAGGTACTTTAAACTGAAAGATAATGCCACAATGTGATAACAAACAACATTTGTTTTGTGTATTAATGTATGTTATTTGGTCTCTGTCCAGCCCAGAAAGTGTCTCCATTCTATGAGGAGTGGTGGTTCCTGGTCGTGATAGCACTGGTGGGCCTCATCTTCATCCTCCTGCTTGTTTTCATCCTCATCATCCGAGGCCAGAGTAAAAAATACACCAAAAAAGCAGATTCAGGTAGGAAACACAACTGTTTGCTAATCTCGCTGCTAGCGTCTCAGTTTCTCCATCTGTTGCTGCAACTTAAGCTATCGACCGGAATTTGGACAGCTCTGCTGAGAATTGCATTTTAATGATTGCACATTCAAACTCTATTTTAGAAAATTGGAGTGTGAAGGCCCACACAATTAGACAAATTACCTAGATATCCTTAACATTGTTTGGCTGACAGGGGAAAGATGAGAATAAAGGTTACCAGTGAAACAGCCAAAATAGGCAGACGAGTAAACATTATTGTTTCTGTACAACTGCAGTGAGGATCAATACTGAGATAAATGGCTTGGCAGTGGTTTAATGCTCAGGTCGTTAGTCAGACTGAGAGTAATTATATAACTACAACACTAGTGGCTCTCACACCACTGTATCAAGAAGCCAATTTTCATGATTGTGAATTATCCCAGGTGACACTGCTGCGCATAGAAACTCTTTATCAGAGTATTTCTAAGGTTGGGGAAGTTAATCAATGTTAGACTCGTTGTTAATACTTCACATTATGGTTGGCAAGTAATCACAGTGAGGGCGTCTGGGGCATTTTTTTAAAGACATGATCTAGTCACACAGCAGCATGGAGTAGCTAGTAGTGGGAGATGGACAGAGTGGTGAGAAGGAAAAAGGTAGATTCTGCGGAAAACCTGAAGGGTCAGGTCAAGCCTTCCTAAAGCTGCGTCCTAGTGACTTTTTAGCTTAGTCAGCATTTAGCATGGTGCCTGGGTTACCAGGGTCAGTAAACAGGGCCTGGCGAGACCAATTCAGACAAGGATTGTGTTTGTGTGGGGACACAAAGAGGGCTTCTTAGCCCCTCTCAACCCCTCCCCAATTTTCTCAGCCATGAAGCTGGTGGGTCCTACTGGCGGCTGTTTGTTTTACTAGAGGCCAGAGCTGGACAGTGGGCCTGACTGACTGATGATGTTCTACTGATGTAGTTAAAAAGCAGCACTTGTATTGTACATGTACATTGAGAAGGATGTGATCCATAAAATATATATAACCTTTTGGGGTTTTTTCAGTTAAAAAGAAAAGGACTATGTTTGAGTTCATGCCTGATTCTTCAAAAACTGATAGTTTTATCTTGTTGTATTCTAATCCCTAAGACTGAAATCGATTTGACTGAAAGATCACAAATCACTTATTTCATTCCACAACCCACACAGTGTCGTCCTCATACCCCTGTCCAGGCAACCACTCCAACTGCACAGCTCTGCCCCTGACCCACGGAGAGATGGTGCGCCTGGACGAGGGACGCTTCCCAGCCCTGGAGCTCAACAACAGACGTCTCTCCGTGAAAAACTCCTTTTGCCGCAAGAACGGCATCTACACACGGTCAGTCACGCTCTCTGCAAACCTGCCATCAGTCATACAATACCAATCAACCATGGTGCTCAGCTGCATTCGTTTCCTAACATATTGTTTGTGTTTCCTCTAGCAACTCAGTGTGTTGCTTATGATACCGACTGGAATTATTAATGTAGTGTGGCGTGTTCCCCTCTTGCTTTACAATAGTCTGTCAGTCTTGAGAGCACAAACCGAGCCTCTTGGAGCCCAGCTGCTGATTTGAGCCTCCTTCCGCTCCCCTCGTTGATATTCAGTGTTTATGTGAAGCAACAATTTATAGAAAAGGACAGCACAATACCAGCTTATTAGCATTCACGAGCTTCTGCATGTGCTCTTTGTCTGTCCATCACAGCTTTAGACAAAGGGTGCTTATGGGTCAGAGCTGGCCCTTTTGGTCTTGAGCCCAGAATTTCACTTGAGTGCGGTGCTGTGAGAGCTATACCAACATGAAGTACAACACCACTAGAATGAGAACTTGTTCTTCTAGCCGTCAGCAGGACTTTGGCAAGCTTGCTCTTTGGTAATGTTTAGGTAAACATTAGATAAGAGGAATTTCACAAACTCTGCGGCTCGAGAAGCAAAAGGAAGGTCCTGCGTAGAGACATAGGTCACACATTTGGCGACTGGGTGGACGGTCACGTGGTTGTGGTGGGGGATGGGCGTTCGGAGTCTGTATCTTGTCACAGGAACTTAACGAATGAAGATGTTGGTTTTTGCACATTATGGTGGAATGTGCTAGAAGGCAAGGGGAATCTGTGCTGTTCTCTCCTTGACCGAGGAGGCCGAGAAAGGGATCAAAGGGTCTCGAGTTGCTCCCTCCCTTTGAAGAGCTCCAATCTGGTACTGCACTTTTTACTAATGATCTGTGGACTAAGGAGGAAGAGTGGGGGGGGGGGGGCCCTACGGGATATTTGAAAGGGTGAAAGAAAGAGGGAAGACTTAGACAGATAAGGCAAGGGGAAAAATACAGTACTCCTAAATAATTCAAAGCTCACTGGCAGCATTTTGGAGTGTGATCGGTAGCAGGATCCATCGCCCCTCCCCTGCGCTCACGTCGCCCCAGCCTTTTAATATCTGACTCAACCTTGTCTGAATTCTAAGTAGATGGGTTTTTTTTCTTCACAGTCCGCCCCCTCACATCATCCCCTTTAACCCAGAGGAGATGTCCCTTTGTTGTGTCAACTCTTTCATGGCGTTGTCATGTTGTTTCGTCTAAGCTTTCCGTTCTTGGCATTCCCAGTGATTTAGCTCCTGCATATATCTCAGTACATATTAATGTTTATTTGAGAGATTGTCAAGGTTGTCTGCTTTTATGCCTTAATATTACACTTGACATCACAGTGTTTTATGCTTGTCTATTCTGCCCCCACATACAACATTTTCCATTTCAAATCATTTAAACATTTACTTTCATGCCGTTCTTAGTTAATATAATTCTTTTTCTGAAACCAACTGAGCAAACTCTTCACTTAATGCCGTGTTAGCCTGAGTTACATACTGAGCCCACTGATGTAGCTCAGTGATGTGAGGCTAGTGGTCCAGTTTTGGCCCTCTGACCATCCAATTCAATCTCAGCAGACCTTGAACACAGCAGCAGTCATTACCGCAGAAGAAGAAAAATAACAGATGTTTCACTGCGCTTCACTTCACGGACTTAATGACTGGAGCCAAAAAGAAGCAAGGGGTCTTTTGACTTGACCTGAGCTCATAAAAGAACTTTATAATTGTTTGCTGAGCTTAGTGCCGTGCTTAGTTACGCGGCTTTTCTGTAGGTTTGAATCTCTGATTGATTCAAACTGTACTATCATTAAGCTCTAATCGCCGCAAAGAACCCTTTCATGAAGATGCTCATATGTTTTTTGCAGGCTCTTGATTTTGCGTCTCATGACGGTTGAGGTGAACTCGAAATCACCCCCTGCCAAAGCTCCTCGCTGACTGAACATCAGAAGGAAATAGCAAAAGAATGAGACCCATTATAATCTCGTCCCTGCTCTTTGGATGTTGATCGCACTAAACCCCCTGTGGGTTGTGAAGCTTATTCATTTTTAGAACTATATTGCAGTCTTCCATTAGTCATCTGAGTCGTGTCAATCACAGAAATGATCAGGCTTTCAAATGTGTTCTCAAAGGAGAGAGAGCTCCAGAAAATCTGTTTGAGTGATGATGATGATGATGAAATGAAACGTTTTCTTTATATAACCATTAGCTCTCCCTCTCTCCGTTTCTGCCTTGTGCTTTCTATCTCTGACGGACACACTTGCTCTATCGCCTTTTCTTCATCTGTCCAGGTCTCCACCAAGACCCAGTCCCGGAAGTCTGCACTACTCAGATGAGGATGTCAGCACTAAGTACAACGACCTGATCCCAGCAGAGAGCAGCAGTCTGACCGAGAAACCCTCGGAGATATCTGACTCTCAGGTAAGCAGCGACCCTTGGCTTGCAGCCCATGTCTGCTCCATGTCTGGAATAGGCAATGAACTTAAATTAGAAAGTAAAATTCAGCAGTCCTCCAGGGCTTAGTCATAACCTTTCCAAACTCAGAAATATTTCTCTTCTTCCACTTTCTTTTACTTTTGTTCCTTTCACCGTCTACCTCCAATCTTTTTTGTCACAATCACTGCTTGTCTAAATGCAAAAACTAGGTACCTGTCTAATTTATGAAACACAATTTCTGAAGATAAATTACAGTCAGCAAGACAATCTGCCTCAAGTGGATCACATTGAAATTAAATATCCTCTATCAGAGTATGCCGGTCATGGCTGACATGTCTGTATCTGAGTTTTAATTCTGATTTCTCCAATGGGAAGGAAGCACGAGGCTGATTCTCATGTCTTGTGTGTCTTAAAATGTCTTCACAACTAATTAATTATCCTCCAACAGGAAATGTTATGTTAATCTGGGCTGCTGGCTCTCAGCTCGTCATGTGATGACCTGAATGGTTCACTGTGTGTGTGTGTGTGTGTGTGTGTGTGTGTGTGTGTGTGTGAAATAGGGAGGTCCAGTGAAGAGACAGGGAGGTTAGAAGTGACGAGGGATGATGAATACAAAAGGCAGAAAAGCCGATAGTAGCAGATTGCGAACATCTGTCTTCCCACACTCGTGCCAGGTCTCTCTGGCCAATTTATCTGGTACCTGCACAGTCAAAACATTGTTCAACCCAGTTTGAACAAACACTGCTCTCCTGGGAGACACAGACTGGTGTTATTCTTTTCCTGTGCATAGACTTCCACTGTTTACCTGCCACTTGTACAAATAAATGGTCCTTCAACATCTGTTAAGCTGTAGTGTCTCAATAGAGCAGTAGATGGGCCGGCACTTGTCAGCCACACAAATGTGCCAAGTGTGTAATGTTTTCTGTGAGAGTCATTTGCTCTCTCTCTCTCTCTCTCTTTTTCTTTCTCTCTTTTTTTTTGTTTGTTGCCAGTTCATTGTGCTGGAATGCAAACAGGATTCACCCACACAAACATCTTTAACTTACAATACTGATGGCTTAATATTACAACAAAAGCTAAATTAATCCTGTAAACATTGTCTCTGTCCAATTCTAGGACACTCTTGTGTACACTTATCACATGTGTGCTCCACTGAGCTATGGGTGAGCTCCTATGTGTGAAAGATGCTCAATAGAAGTTATTATCTTCCCCGTAGAATTGCACATGGATTAATAGATTTTCCCTCAGTAGATATATCCCGCTTTGTTATAACTCAGTATTGTGCGGTTTGACAGTAGGGGTGCTATATTAGAGATAGCTGTCATTATTCTCAGTAGTAGACATCCTAAACATATGTCTGTTTAGTAATCTTTAGTAAGTCTTCTAACTTTTATTTGTCAAAGTGTCCTCTAACTCTTTTTCCTGATTGACTCACAGGGGAGCGACAGCGAGTATGAGATGGATCAGAGCCGGCAGAAGACCCACTCCTTCGTCAACCACTACATCAGCGACCCCACCTACTACAACTCCTGGCGGCGGCAGCAGAAGGGAGTCTCTCGTCCGCCGGCGTACGGATACTCCCAGCCCGAGCCACTGGTGGAACAGGAGTCACGGCAGCACCCCCCACCCGTGCCCCCTCTGCCCCCTCTGCCACCTCTCCTCCCCCAGAGTGCCCCGTCCCCACAGCCCCAGTGCCAGGGCCAGGGCACTCTGTTCAGGTCTAAGGGAAGCCGGACTCCCACCCCCTCCCTGCTGTCCTCCGAACCCCCCAGCCAGCACAGCACCCTCTACCGGCCCCCCAGCAGCCTGGGCTGTGCCGCTCAGGCACCTACCGCTGGCTTCTCCTCTTTTGTTTGACACACGGCTCTCCTTCCAATAACAACAGGACCCTGAGGATGAGTCTTTGATTTTGTTTTTGTTGGTTTATTTGTATTTTGCGCTCTCTCTCTTCTTTTTTTATTTTATTTTGATCTTTTGTTGGTTTTTTCTGTCTAACTGACAGAGTTGTTGCTCAATATTAAGCATTGCAGGCATCTTGAATAGCGTTTTCTCCTCTGTGAAGAGTGTGTGCGTATGATTGTGTGTGGCGCGTATGGTTGGTTAATCAGTGTCATGTATTTTATTAAAAGACAATCATTTGAAAGATTTTATGCGTTGCTTAAAGTAAATTTATTTGAAGGTACAACCATGTAAACAAGGAAGAACAGAACCATATGTTCTGAAAAAAAACACCTTGTTTTAAAAAACACTGTATTATTGTTTAATATGAGAGCTTTATGGAAAAACAACCACCTTAGCACCATATAGAGTATGGACCACCTGGCTTGCTGAGACTGGACAATGGAAAAACCCACTCTGATGGAATAATGTTGGACAAAGGACAAACTGATAGTGAGAATTGGACTCTGACTTGGAGAGAGGCACTGGTGGTCACTGTGGCCCTTGGCTGCCTTGAGTTTCTCACTCTGCCTAATCATTGTTGGAACTGCATTATGTGTTTGCTATATGTACTTGTCTCATATTGTTTACCAGATATTTATATCAATCAGCTTCAAGCTAAACATTTCCAGAACATCGCTAGTGACAATGTTATGAATCACATTAAAGCATTGTGGCACCTTTATAGTAGTCTGGGGAATGTGTTGATTGTGTGCTGGTACTCGTGTCAGCTGATACACAAGCTAAGACCACTTTCATAATGGGCATCCATTTGCTTTTCTTATTCACAGAATATGACTGAGGACCAAAAGCACACATCTTCCTGGTCCAAAAGATATCATCCCATCACAACCATATCACAACATCATGCCATTAATAGCTGTCAAAGAAGTACCAGAATAACTGAAACAACTTTGAAACATAAGACATAAAGGACATTTGTAAAAAGTGTGACGAGTTAGCAAAGTAGGTTTACTACAGGTTTACCAACGTAAGATGGTAAATGTCATGTTATTTTTCACAACAGTGACCAAACTGAAAGCTCACACACACATAGTAAAAGAAATCTAAATAAGAAAGCTTTATTTAATGGTGGACAGCAACAGGACACAGGTATTGTACATGAAATGCATCACCAAGGATTGTTGTGTGTTGATATGATGACTTAAAATGTGTTTTATGCTCACAGTACACACAGTACGTATACATATGTTACGATGAGATGTTTTCTACACAACTTTTGAATATGCTGAATCTTTACTTAAAAAGTTGAATGGGACATTGTTGTGCTGGAGGTGGACCCATAGTGTATAAACTTAGACAGTCGGCCCAAGATACCATCTGTCAAATTTCCAATGTGAACATCACTATACCATCATGAAGGAAACATCCTCGACCTATTCATGGTAGCTCTCTAAAATAAATTATTCTATTTTGTAATGGCTTTTTCTTCATGCCTCATTTGAATATCGTAGAAAATAATATAAGATTATAAGCTATGCTATATATGGGTAATTAAGGCAGGTGGTTCTTAATTCTGACATATGAGAGAGAGTGGTAAAGCTTTGAAACAGTGATATAAACAAACCACATCAGGCTCTGCAGACAGCAGTTTTAAACGTACAGACTTAAGAAGACCTATTTGCATGGTCTGGAAGACAACGTGATTATAGGTGACACTTGATCCTACAGTGCAGAAATGACCTGATTCTCTCAACCACAACAGAAACATAATTGGGATGCATAAGAGCATGAGTTACAGGGAAGAATTTGAAGAAGAACCTGATCCAGTGCAAGCATGCTGAAAAGCTGGGGGAGGGTGGGAGAGTGTGCCTGGTTAATCTCTTTATTTCAGGCTGGAAAACATTGATCTTAAGCAAGGCTAAGGGGGGAGGAACAGAGAGATCCGGCTGGTAGGTTTTGAGAAAAAAAAAAAGTAATGTCAAGGATACAGATAGTGGGTGTTGGAACATCTTTATTTGCCCTCATAAAAAGCTCTAACAGACCAAAGAGCAGACTGACAGATGTGTTAAATTTGCAAAAGTGGATTGACATGTAAGGGTAATTGATCATTTTGCAAATGGAATTAGTTCTGGGTTATTGAGTTAGATTACACTGCCGTGAAAAGTATATCTTAAAGGTTTGCTTAAAGGTATTCCCCATCATAAAGTCTGGACTATCACACCTCGTGTAGACTTCATAGACTTGTTTGGCTTGCTTGCTTCATACAATTTTCGATCATTCTAGTTTGTAACTCAAAATGATGGTAATTCTTTGCACTCAAGCCTACGCATAACTATTGTTCACTTCCTGCCAATTCACTGCAAGAAGGCACACAGAGTAATCTTCTGTTCACACACACACACACACATACAGACGCACAGACACGACTTCACATCAGTAAATCTGTTACATTTTTACATTTCCTTCAGTATCTCCTCATGGGACCGACTTATACTGAATGTGTCCTAATTCTGACTGTGCTGGTTGGAGTGCATCAGAGTACATTTGCAACACAGCTAACTCGTCTTGACTGGTGACTTCAAAATTAGGACAGAATCAGGATGTATGACATGAAATTGGACGTTTCAGCTTTAAAAAAGTTTTAATGAACAGACACTTTTGTCACAATGTAGAAGTGCACTGGTTTACGTTTTTAGATTGACAGTGTACCATTCACATTTGAGCGGCCCTCCAATCCATCCGAGGATCCCTCTGCACTGAGGACAGAAAGCATTACATCACACAGCTCCTCGTGTGATCCGCTGGCATCACAACAACATGATGAAGAGTGACACAACACCAGATGGCTAACACTGTAAATCGTGGCCAAAACTCCAAAATGAAAGTTCTGGTAAGTTAAAGGGACCCAACGGACAGTCTGAGGGAAACCTCAACATCTGACCCCCTGAGCATCACTGTAACCAGATGATGAAAGTGGGGGAATATGCCAGACAGCTAAAGATTGGCCTCATTTTTACAAGCTGTAACATTAAAGTAATGAACACATTAATGTATCAATAATCATAATCCAATAACATAATTTACATTATTCTGAAATGGGCCATACTGTATGAGTACTTTACTTTGGGTACTTTAAGTAAAGTCTGACACCTATATTTTTGTACTTTTACTTAAGTTAAATTTTGAATGGCTTTTAGTTGTATTACTATACTGTGGTATTGCTACTTTTACTTAAGTAGAAGACCTGAGTACGTCGTTCACCACAGCTTTTGGGGCATTGGCATGTCAAACTAAATCCTGGACAAAAGGTCACTGCAGTCAAATCCTCATCCTAAAGAGCTGTGTTCTCCCATCAGCCGGTGGAACGGACCATACTGGGAACGTAGCCAGAGGCAGGAAATAAGTTTTGAATGTGTGTGATGGACAATCTCCGTGCAGCACATTACATTATAGAAAGAACTGAGATTTTCAACAATAGCATGGGTAGATATGCTTACATTACGAAATGGCTGTAAAAGACAGTGAATAGTGAATAGTCATTCTATCCAGGTAGTTGGGGAGAGTGACTTTTGCCCTTTGATAATTATCAGCCATTCACACATTCCTTTCTCTTGAGCTCAGGGTGAGCATGCACAGCCCTGAAGGGTACCATGACAGCTTGCCTCTCATTTCCATTGCAAAAGGTACGAATGAGCGGTCACTGACAGAGGGCAGCTGGTCAACCTGAAATACACATGGCCAAAACAAAAGGTTCACTCACTCAAAAAGTCCTCAGCACTCGCAGAATGTCAGAAACCCATGACATCTTTTGGACATATTTCCTCAAAGTGTAAATAATTGAACTAACACGTGTAGGTTGTGAGTTTAAGAGAAAGGAAAGCTGAAAGAGACAACTTCAAGCTAAACTACAGCTTCTCCTCTATAGGACATTCTGATTTGCATCATCCTAACTGCCCCATGTCTGGCTAACCTATAGTGCTTAAAGATGTTTTGGCACAAAAAGACTGGGTCCTACCTATTAGCCTTGTTAGCTTGTGTATTCTATCCTCCATGTAAAACTCCCCAGGGCACTACAAGAACGATGATATGTTCTCCTACTTGTATATGATTCCTTTAGTGCTCACTGAGGATGACCGTGCAAATTTCCCCTCTCAATGACACATCAGCTCTTCATCCTCAGCCAAGCTATCTGTAATATCCCAAAGAGAAAGTGAAGGAGTACAAACATAAAACTGAAACATCATTTATTGACTAACATTTAACGCCATTTTTACGTTCCTACTTTCTTTTTTCATGCTGTCATTTAGTGCTCATGACACAGACCCCCGCCTTGGAGAGTGAAGGGGATGAGATTGAGCACCGTCTGTGTGGCCCCACGCCGGCAGCCTGTGTCTTTAAGGAGCCGTGCAAAGAGGGCGTGTTCAAGCGCACTACCGATGCAGGAGGCGACTGTTAGTTAGTTATTGCGCTTCAGAGCAGCAGCGGCGCCGCCTCTGAGGATGCGGTGACAGCAACGGCAACATTTCTATGACAAAAGAGAGACCCGTGCGTCTAAAAGTTGTTATTTGGATTTCCGTGAGTTGATATGAGCGGTTTGCGTCTTTCCTTTCCTTTGATGAACGCACCCCCATTGTCAACCTGCTGGGGGCCTAAAAGTGAAGCAGCACCCGGCTTTATGAATGGGATGCTCGGTAAGTGCGTGCGCTTCAAATGTTTGTACTTGCACTTAAACTTCACTACATTAAAATGTACCTTTGCATTTGTTCGCGTATTTAACGGAGCGGCTTTTATCGGCGCTCACGTAGAGCGCGCGGTGCGCTGCAAGGCGGCTGACGCTTTATCTGGTCAGCTACTTATTGTTCTCCTGCCATTGACCCACCCAGTATCACAGCTGTATTGTAATGTGATCGAATCGCCACACAACTGTGAATGCAAGAGTGAACTGGGTGCTGTCAAATGGACAATTAGAAATATTTTATTTTTTACTCTCTGAAGCATTTCTTTGTGGAGGAAACTGTGGTGTCGCGAGATGAGAATTGAGCTGATTTGTCTGAAGCCCCTCCTCAGAAGCAATATTGGCCTAATTTCTGCATAACATTAGCTTATTTGGGAATGAATGAAGCTAGAATCGATGCATTTTTTTTTTTTACTTATCACTTATCTCCAAAGGGAAACTCTCATAGGCCTCAAAGCAGAACAAATGCTGAGATTCAGAAAATTCCAAATTAGGCCAAACGTGTTAGGTCACGTTTTCTATTTGTACAAATGCATGTTTTGAAACATTTGTGTGAGGGTATTCAAGAGGGAAATGCCTGTTTTGTAGTAGGAAGTTGAATTTACACACACTGGCATGATGGATTTTACATGATCTGACGACTTAAAGAAAAAAACAACACATTACACACTTTCTGCCCCATGATGCACTGCATGCCTGTCCTGTTTGTACAGTTAATTACCCAGGTATATACCAGAGCCATGCTGGCTTGAAAGTCCTGCTCAGTTTGCTTGGCATTGGTGTCACAATGGCGCCTGATGAGCTCATTGACTGGGATAATAATAAGGCGATGGGCCTCAGGTCTGTAGGCCATCACTCCATCGCCGCAATACTGATAAGAACTCCTCAGCCATTGTTTGAGGAGATAATGTTATCAGACACCTCTGCTTGTGAGGCAAATTGGGTGGATTTCTTTGTTTTCGTTGGTTTAAATGTGACATTTGACCTGTCTTATCCGAGGCACGCAGAGGGCTTTGTGAGACGTCAAATTGTTCTGCCCGGACGCTGTGATGGATTTAGGTTGATGACACAGCAAACACGCAAGTCTCACAACCAACATTTATATGTCCCAGGCTTAGTCTGTTTACACCCCTCCCCCCCCAGACGTGCCTCTGAGATGCCTTTAAGATCAGGCGACACATTTTTAAGTTCTGCTTCCACCACTTTCTTCTGTCTCTTAAATTAGAAAGGATCTAATTGCCTGCAGGAGACATGTGTTCAGTGCCTGAAGGTGAAAGTTATCCTTCCCCCTGTGTGGTGTTGTAGCACTCTGTTACTGGGCACAGCAGAGCGTCGACGGCATTTGCTGGCTCATGGCCCAGGAAACGCTACCTGCTCAGAATTTAGCTTACAAAAGAAAGCGGGTTTGTCTAACTGTCTTTTCTTAATCAGCAGCTCAAAATGTTCCTGTGGTGCTGCAGAAGTGCAACTTTTTAGTGTGTTATTTGTGGCCAGTGAGAGTATAACCCTGCATCCGTGTTTGAACATGTCTGCAGTTTGTGTGCTCATTTGAGGCAATGTGTGTGGCTGGACGGGTGCAGCCCCTTCACATTCCAGGAAATACCAATATAAACTGTTATTTATTTTCCTGGAATGCCTCTGAGGATGGTGATGGTGAACTGTTGGGTTATTATAGAGGATACGGCGGGTCTGTATGTGTAGCACAAGTAACATGTCGGGTTGTTGTCGGTGCTCACAGTCCTGCTAATGTAGCATGTGAATCCCAGCTCAGTGGAAAACTTACCAAATGTAGAAAACTATCATTCTCTCACTATCATTTATATCTTCTGCTAGTTTAAGTGGTGGAATAAGGCAACAGTTAATTTGTACACTGCCACCTAACTTTTTTTCTTATTTTTATAACCTTGCTGTCCCAACATCAAATTCTATGGCCGTCTCATATGTCTGTGTGTGAATGCTGTGTTTGTTCCTGTGTCTTTTGTTTGGCGGCTTTGTTTTCTGGTCTTACCCACCATGCTGCATTGTGACCCGGTAGGCTGGGGTTGGTACTATGAGCCGGAGGAAATGTTGATTCTTTTCTGCCATCCTGTTTTCTTGTCACAAGTTGTAAATATCGATGGGAGTTGGTACCAGTGTAGCAGCAGACAATGATGAGAGTTTGTCATTTTTAAACCGCACACATGTAATGATGGCTGACCAGAAGACTCTGTAAAGTCAGCTTCTGTCTCTGTTTGAACCCTTCTCGGCTATTTGATTTGATTTTGTATTCGTCCACTAATTGGACTCACTTAAGAGCGAGACTGTTGCCATACCAAGTGATCCAAGTCCAGTGGTTTCTTGCAATTTTTTTTTAATAGAAAACCTCTGTTTGATGGCTGCTGCTTTGGCTTTCCTCCAGCCTGTGCATTTTGTTGCTTTTCTGCTGTTCTGACCCTATAATTATGACACTCTTGCACTTTAAAGCAAGATTCTCCGGATCCCATAATTTCCCCCCTGCATTCTTTCCATTGAGGACCACAGGTTTCCACTCGAGTCTTTCAAAGTGTGACCTGGCTCGTCCTCTGCAGCTCTTAAGATATACCTGGCCAGTCTGTGCGTCAGTCTGTCCTGGGAGGCACCCGGGCCCCGAGGCCGGAGCTATCATCAGCTGTGACTCAGCTATCTGCTGCGGAGAAGATCCGGACGTGTTCGGCCTCTAAAAGAATTCATGTCACTGACCCGGAGGTGCTCCGTGCACCGGTGCATGTTCTATTTAGGACTGTTGTTGAACACACACTGGTCCACAGCCCTGTAGGTTATTAAACTGTGTGTTGATAGAGACAGGAGCTGTGTTTGTTTGGTTAGCCCATCAGTAATACAGTATAATGGAGGACAGGCTTGTTTACATTGACTGGTCAGGAAGGGCAGGCTGAGTAGATTTCCGGAGAGATGGGAGGGTTTACTGCCATATTTTCTCCCTGCCCTTCCTGTGGACGTACCCCCTTAACACGCTAACACGTTTCGCCGCAAAACACTTTCTTCGTGTAATCTGTGCTTTTGAGAAGCAGTTGGCTAATTCTTGTGTCGAGGTTATCTTGGCGGTAATTAGTCATATTCTTGTGATTCTGTGTGCATACGAGGATTAGGAGTGCTCGCACGTCTTCGAGGAGACGGGGGCTGTTTTTAATGACCCGGCGCTGGTCGTTGACCTTGCAGGCCTGGCTGGGTGACAATAAAAAAGCTGGGGAGGTTTCAGCCATGTCTCATTACCGAAAACATTTAAAATAATGTTAAGTGGTTATTTCTGGCATGCTCTTGTGTTGATATCGCCAATGTCAGCCGGCTTTCTGCTCATTCTCTCTGATAATGTTAAGGCACTCTAAATGCCGAAGTGGTGCCAATGTCTGCCCCCCACCACCCTCCATTTGTATTTAGATGCCGTGCCCAGCACATGGATGACGTTGATGTTGAGCCATGCTGGCTGCAATTTCAGTCCTGTGTTTGTAACCTTTTTATTCAGATCAGATGTGATGGCACAGAGCAGGAAAAGACAGCAATTGTTTGTGTATAAAAAGGCATTGTAGATCCATAAACGTGTTTATCAGTCTTGATTAGCCCACAGAATACTCTTTATTCCCGAAAGTGGAGTACAGCATTCTTGTCTGCCATCCGCTTTTTGTGTCTGTAGTAGAAGCTGACTGTTTCATCAAAGCGAGGACGGAGAGAGGGAGATGGAGTGTCGTGTCTGGAGGCTGTGTTGGCTGTAAATGTAAAAGAGACAAGTCATCTCCTCTCGGGTATCGGAGGTCAGCCGGTACACGTCGAGCTGACTTGTTGCGGGCCTGTTCTCTGCCAGCAACCGTCTCATTGGCTGTCTGGGCTCTTTTAAAAGCTATAGTGTCTGTGCTCTGTCCTGGCAATCATCTGTCACTGTTCCTCGCTTCTCGCTTGTCTGATCTGCTCGTGTAGCTAATGGGGACTTTTATAGTTGTTTTAATGTGTTAAAGTGTTGGTCCATTAATGCAGCTACCGTGCCACACTGGTTATATGTATTTAACAGTCTGTTTAGTTGTGAAATCATTTACCAGTATTGCTGAACGCTATTTTTAAACACTGCTGAGGTCTTGTGAGTTTGTTCTTCCAGCCCAAGCTGCTTACCTCAAATATTCCACTCACTGATCTAAGGATAGCAACAGATTTAGTACTTACTGATACGAATGCCAATCCCAAATGAAAAAACCTACAGGCACTTTTTATTAGCAGGAAAGCTCTAAAAATCTGTTGTGCTTTGATCCTTACCAAGCAGAACGTCCTGCTGGGTGAGGTGTGACATTAGCATAACAGACCGCCTCACACCAGCTTGCCAGGTATGAGTGGGGACGACTAAAAGACTGATATGCAAGTTTGTTGCTGTCTTTGTTTGAGAAATACACACAGACAGGCCTTTTATCTTCCACTTCCTGTACTCAAAGGCACTATTCTTGGTGTTATATTCTTGAATTAATATTGAGGTGTTTTTGTTCATCTCTTTTTGGCTTTTTTTGGAAGGTAGTTGTGTTTCTGTGGGCATGATTTCCTGACTTTATTATGTCTATCTAGGACTGCAACTAAGGGTTATTTTTATTATGGATTAATCTGCCAATCATTTAGTAGTTTTGTCTATAAAATGTAAAATAATGAAAAATGCTCGTCACAGATCCCCAGAGTGCTCTGAACTTAAACAGTCTTATTTTGTTTTCTGTTTGATCACTAGTCCCTAAAAAAAGAAGCAAACACACACACAGGCCAAGGTTGGTGTAAACCGGTCACAGCCCGTCTCCATGCCGGGCATTTCCCCCTTCATGTTCAGCATTTCACAGTAACAGATTTTGGTTTTGCCTTGCTCTTCAGAGCACAGACGATTCACTCTTTGTGCATTCGAAATGCATGGTGGAGAATGGCATGGAAAATGGGTGGCGGGGCAGTAGGGCTACCCTGTAGGTCAACAGCTTGATCTGAATCCACGACACTACAAGTAAACAGCCGTTTAGAACGCCCTAAATGGGCCATTTAAGCAACCTCTAAATCTGGCGTGTGTGAGTAGGAGGCCTTGATTTGTAATTTTTCATTAGAGCACTGTGTTTTCTCATTGCTGTATTTATCTCAAAGGGCGGCATCAGCTTGATGTCCCCTGTTCCCTGTCTGTGTGATTGAGAGATAATGTGATTTCCACCGTTTGTCCTCCGGCTGCTCCTTCCTAAATGAGATATTCAGCCCTGCTAACTGAGTTGCATGGCAGATACCTATCTTCTAGAGGCCATTTGTCTACTTAATTACTGATGCGTGCGTGTGAGAGAGCACTAGCCTGTTAGTGAACATCTGCATATCTCGTGTTCACTTTGCACCTAAACATATGGGAATGAATGAGAGTTTGCAATTGCAAATGGGACGTTTTCAAATGGTACGATCGTCAGATTGGCAGAACAGCTCGGGAGGAAAGCAGCAATTTACATCCTGTTTTGGGTGCATGTGGCCTCCCACCCCCTAATGTCTTTTCACCCTCAGGTCATGCCATCGTCCATCCAGGTCAGTGCCTTCAAATGAGGCAGACAGAAAGCCCCCCCACTGCTGCAGCAGCCAGCCTCTCCCAGACAGTAGAATACACACCGGACGAAGCACAAATAAGACGCATCAATACTCACTTAAGGAAATGAGCCATTAGTCATGTCATGTTTGAGAGTGAGCTTGTGTGTCTGTGAGTGATCTCTTGTGTATTAGTGTTGACTGGCCTAGTGTGAGAGAATTGCCGAGAAGTGACAAATTATGCAGGAGGTCAATATTTCTTTTCTAACAGGAATCTTTGTCATGCATGTACATTCACTCTTCCGATGGGTTTCTATTAGCTGAGTTGGAACATCTTAAATAATGATAGGATTGAACTTTGAATCAAAGTTCACTCTTGTTGATTCACTTCCTCTCTCATGTAGCATCTGTGTAAAGAAACGACTGCAGCATTTTCTTTTTTGAGATAGAAAATTCCCATTTGTGAACATACTCAGGATATCGTTTAGTCCTCCCTTTTCAGTTTTCTTTCAGTAAAAGAACCAATTTCTGTTTACATCCTCCCTGCGTTATTCCTGTGCTTTTCCCTCAGAAGAATCGGGTGTGTATTTTCTTCCCACAACGTAGTGGCTTTAACCATAGGATATTTCAGCAGATTTAGATCCCTCCTTAGACGCAGACTAGGTATTTGTATTGATAATTGAGTTATGTGACTTATAAACAGAGCTAGCATTACATTCCCATGACATAAATACACTTGGAGAAACGGGTTGAAATATCATTTACTCAAACAGATGTGAAAAGATGAGAGCGGTGAAGCAGCATTGGCGGTGGCTTGGAAACGTTCCATGTGTACTGAAGTTTATCGCAGTGTGTACTCGTGCATGCACTGCCGCTTTTCACTGAGCAGTTGAGACATGCCACATCAAGACCGGTCCGTCATGTTGGGAAATCGCATATCATTCAAAGGGTTCAAGTGTGCAGCGTGTGTTTAGTTTTTAAGAAGCTTGTAAACGGTTTCCGATTCTTGCTGTCAAAATGAAATGAAGCAGATGTGCTGCGTTCGCTGCCCCCTTCTCTCTTTCTGTCCCACATTCTGTGTCTCCAGTGGGCTCTGCTGCAGCCAGACCCCGAGTGTTGTGAAAGTCTGTTTATAAAGTCAATCCCTGCGCTGTGACCCCGTAGTTCCCACGCTAACTGCTGCCTTCTCAGGCCCTTTTTCACTTTTTCATTCATTTGTACACACACACACACACACACACGTACGTGCATATTAACTTGCACAAAGCTATAAATGTAGCAGGGCTGTGAATCAGGTTTGATGTAATTTCTAAAGGCCTGTGCTGCTGCAGAGCTTCCTGGATTTGATTTTAGATTAATCTGATGAACAACCCATGTCCTTGCAATGGGCACCATTGAGCTTTTCAGTTTGATCCTGCCCTGAGGGGGTGAGATGGAGGAGTTGGAGGCGGGCTTTCTCCATCTCCCCTTGTTTTATCTGCTGGTTGTTTTTCCTTCTCTGTTTATGCCACCCAGAAGCGACTAGTCAGAAAAAAAACGTTGTTTTTTTGGCTGGGTGTGAATTATTTCCCCCTCATTATTTCTCGCAAAAACAAATCAGAACATGCAGCTTCAATAATACATTTTTTTCTGCAAAAAAAAGTGACCTTGTTTGTGTGTTTTGGTACGAAACCATTTGGAGTTTATGGAAAGTTTTCGCATCGTATCTAAACCTCAGTAAAAAGTTCTTCTCTTGTGTCAAAAATGTTTCTTTTGGTGTAAATACTTCTACAGCACCGAAACATTTCGTTTTATTACTTTCTATTTTTGCCAATAAACATGGACGTAACATGGATGGAGTGAATTGAGTGAACACATAGCAGGCATCAGCTCAAAAGGGTGTATTGTCTGAGCTCTAGGTTGACACAGAAGGAGGCCATGTGTTGCATGCGTTTATGAAGCCAGTCTTGTGCAGACAGGAAACGCTGTTGCTTGTTTGCAGGAGGCTGTTTCTGTGGAAACCAAAGCAGGTATGGGTATTAACAGGAAGAGGCGTAGTGGCTCAGCTGGCAAAGTCGGGGGAGGGGGGGTGTAGACAGAAGAACGAGGTCAATGCACTAAAAAGCCTGCCACATTAAACAGTTGAAATCTCCCAACGGCAACTTCTACCGAAAACAGCTCTGACTCAAATATCCTTTTGAATGCATGCCTGTAAGAAATCCAAAGTCAAGGTTGAGTCGCTGGCTGTTTTTTAATTATCTTCCTGTGTTAGCGTGAGTAAACAAAGAAGTATGTGCGAGACGGAGAGGTGCACGCTTAAGACCGCAAGGTAAGCGTTTTCTTCAGGCCTGCTTACGCGTAACCATAGAGATTTTCCTCCCACAAGTCAGAGGTGCATGTGTTTTTGATGTCTGTCTATAAAAGAAACCGCTTGCCCCCTCGTTTTGGAGACCACCGTGACGGTGCTCTCTTTAATGTGCATTTTACATGTTGGGATGCAGTGCTGCTCCAGTCCTCCGGTGCAGCACCTGAGGGAGCAGCAGGGACTAGCTGGCAGCCTGCGGGGAGGTTTCTGCTGCCTGGCCTGCATGTTTCCATGTTGCAGAAGCACGTTTTCTATCAACTGTCAGTCACAAACCTCTAGGGGCGTAAACACTGTTGTCTAAGAAGAAGACAGCTGGGGAATATTGCCCCTCTGAACACAATTGCATATACATTTGTCAAAACAATGCTCCTGTGACCGTTGAATAGCATACCCAGTTGAGAGGGGTGTTATTGTTCTCTGACGCCTGTGTAATTGAATTTTTATGTGACTAGAAGATTTGTTTTTGGTCATTTACTGTATGCTGTGCAGTCAAAAGCTGAGCTTCGCACCAGAAAATCCCTGGCAGCAGTCAACAATCCCTCTCCGATTTATCTTGGTCTGTGGTTGGTGTTTTGCTCTCACTTATAATGCAGTTTTGAAGCAGAATCCTGTGGTGTTCCCCATCATTTTTTTCTCCACCAGTGCATTACAGAGGTCATCTTACAGAGGGGAGTGCTGCTTATCATTATGGAGTAGCATAATTGATAGTTTCGGTTCTTGTAATTAGTGGTGCATTTGAAATTCCTAGAAATGTTTTTATTTACTTGATTAAACAGCCAAATGTGATTCTACACAATGTTATTTGGACGTTGTATGCGTCTTTTGACATTGGAGATACTAAACAACATGTTTTCTGTGTTTAGTAGGTGGGTTCATACATGGTTTAATGTCTTGTTTTTTTATTGTGACTTAATGTTTAAGAGATTTTTATTAGCAAAATTAAATATATTCTGTGTTATTTATTCTATTCCATTTTAATTTTTCAGGTTCCTAGGCTGCTTGAGGAGCATCAATATTCATTCCAAGGTCTCTAACAAGGATTATATTCAAGATTTGGAAGCTCTTTTTGTTGCCTGACTGCATCTTTGACTACCTCCTGCAGAAGAAAACAGCTGATAAGCCACCATGCCAATCCTAAAACAGTTGGTGTCTGGCTCCTCCCAGACCAAGCGCCGCTCACGCATGGACCTAACCAGAGAGATGATCAGTGCTCCGCTGGGTGACTTCCGCCACACCATGCATGTAGGCCGCAGTGGTGATGCGTTTGGAGACACCTCTTTCCTCAGCACCCGGTCAGGGGAACCTCCCCCTGAGACCGCATCCTACCCCAGCTCCCCCCGGCCTGGCCTGCTGTCTCGCACCTTCAGGAGCAGCAAGCGCTCCCAGTCGGTGACCAGAGTGGACCAGCAGAGAGACAACGCCCTGATGGTCCCTGGTGGGTCACCCACCTATGTAAAAAATGCCATGTCTCTGCCCTTTCTCAATGATGAAGAGAGAGGGGACAGCATGGTGGCAAAGAGTTTGTCCTCAAGTCCTTTAAAGCAGCCCGGTGAGGTGGATGGGAGAGGCGCAGCTGCAGCTACTCACTTCCTGGAGCTGGAAGAGCGACGCTTTGGTGAGCTGACTGAGCTTCCAGGAAGCTCTTACCACTTCGGAGGTGGCATGAAACACGCCGAGTCAGTAATGTCTTTCCATGTCGACCTGGGACCCTCCATGCTGGGTGATATCCTGGGGGTGATGGAGAAGGAGGACGACGATCTTGGCTACGAGGAGGGCAAGAGCAGCGAGGGCCATGCCTCCCCACCTATCAGCACCCACGGCGACGAAGAGGATAGCGTGGAGAGAGATAAAGATGAGGATACAGAGGAGCAAATGGAGGAGGAAGCGGAACTGCAGCAGCAGGCCTCTATGCATCCTGGCAGCTCTACTGATCTGGGGACTGAGAATGGAGGGCCGTACACCCCGGAGTACACTCCGGAGACTCGGCCCAAACACTTGCAGCATCTAGACAGCTGCTCCATGTCCAGCTCTGGCTCTGCTGCCCTGGATGAGAAAGCTAACAGCCAGACCTATGCAGGAGATACAGACAGCGCCACCTTCAGTGCCCCACCAGAGGAGGAGAGCCACTTCTCCTCTTTCTTGGAGGATGAAGACGATGAGATCCGCGTATGAGATTCCTAAGCCTTCTAAAAAAAACACCATAAAAAAAAAATAGGACAGAGACTTGGAAGGGGTTTATGTGAAGCAAGTCCTTTTGACAGTGTGGATTTGCACTTGAACGGAAGTAAGACACTGTTGTCAGGTGTTGTGGGAATCGAATTGTGAAGAAGACGGAAGACTCCTGCTTTGTAGGTCTACAAGGAGAGAGTGACTGCTCCTTTAGGACGAGCCCAAACTCCATCTGTCAGAGAGCCTCACCCTCCGCTTTCTGTTCGTCTGTCAATCCGTCTCTCCCTTTTGAACACTGGGGGAACTGACATGGAAGAGCAGCCGCTTTTTGAATATGGAACATTCCAGAACTAAGCAGGGAGGACGGGTTAGAAAGAAACTTTTGTAGGAAAAACACTTTCCATAACTAAAGCCCAGTTCACGCTAGCTCGCTCGCTCTCTCTCTCTCTCTCCCTCTCTTCTCACTTGACGTGTCACATGTGCTTTTTTCATTTGCTTCGCCTCTCTTCTTGTTGTGCTTTCTCTCTCTGGCTGCGGGACATCAAGAGGCCTTAGCTGAACAGAAGGGCCTCTGTCATCACAGGATCACTGGTAGGTATCTTGTCACAATAAAGGGGGCTGTGTTTGGCACTGAAGTGTGAACCCCTGCCTTGAGCCACTTTCAACTGAAAATATTATCATAAAGCGCCATAGATCTGTCCCTTTCCTCCTGTATGTAACTCAGGGTCCTTGTGACGCCGTTCAAAGGCTGCCATTTCCTGCTGTTAAGCTGGACCACAAAGCCCAAAACCAAAATTCTCTTCTGTTTTTGATTCACTATGAGCGCCACACAGGCTTAGTCTCAGTGTAAATTTGAGGAAAGCAGGGTTGTAAAGCCAATGGAGATGCATTGGCATGCATTACGTATGAAGCATGGTGTTACTACAGGTAGTCAGATGTGTGAAGAGCAGAGCGTGGCACTGTAGAGGGGGACTGTGCACTGTTTGTCTCTTTTCTAACAAACAGATTTTTTTTATGTATATATAATGATGACAATTTTGCAGATAGACGCGAACGGACGTGAATTGGCCGTCTTCCACCTCCTAATCTGTCATTTCAAGTTGAAACTAAAAAAGAGCCTGATAACCACTTCCTTCCTTGTTTTCATACATCCGAGCAGCTGCAGTTGTGCAACTGAAGCGTGTCAAAGATGATGATCCTCATTAGTCCAGGGGCTGCCTTAATGTGAGTAGTTGAACAATTTCAACTACTATTCATTAGAGGAGGGCTTTAGGGTATGTATCATTGAAAAATCAGTGCACCAGCAGGAACAATTAAACCTAACACTACTAGTATTTGGTGTTTAATACCTGTTGTTTTTTATCTTTGGGAAAAAAATATTTTACTATGTTTGTGTTATGTCTGTTTAAAGAATGGAGGGAAAAGAAAGAAAGCCAGCAATAGATGCAAGCAGCATTAACAAAAGATTTTTATGCAAGCTGCATAGTCATTGCAGCTTGACTGTATCTCTTGCATCATTAAAAAGCTGTGGCCAGAAGTACTGAGGCTCAGTTGCGCTGATTGATTTCACTGCCTTAACTGAAACCGACAGATGTGCCAAATCATAATTTTCCAGCCAAAAACAGTTTTTGTTGTGAAGCTCACTTTTGGGAGAGCCTGTCACTTACTTCTCTGTGTGGGTAATCACCGCTGAATTTAAGTTGAGACTGGGTTTCAGCTCGTAGGTAAAAAAAAATAAAACATAAAAATAATAGTGTAAAATGTGATATCATGCAGGGGGAAAAAGGACAAGAATGAACTTGCATAACTGAGTATTTATATTTCCAATCACTCAAAACACTACATAATATATTCAGGTAATTTCTAGGTTTAACAATTTTGCGCAAATGGGAAGTTGTCTGTGTTGCCCTTTCTGTATAATGTTGTATATTATGCTTTACTGTTGTATTCTTTACTGTATATTTACAGCCCTTTCTTTTCTGTACTATCCAGATTAACCTATATTTTTCAATAAAAGAAATCCTGAACATCTTTACTGCTGCATATTTTATTGCCAGAGCATCAAAAGATAATGCAGTAGCTGTGCTACTCAATCAGCAGCATTAACAAAGGAATTCCTTGAGTGCCTTCCCTGTTTCCTGTCACTATTCTTTGGCTGTCCCAGAAGAGGAAGGAAGGAAGCAATTGAGGCCTCGTTGGATGTGTCTCTTAAGTATTAGCTATACCAGCTGAGAATGATGTGATGACTCATGAGTTAATGAGTGTGTGTGTGTGTGTGTGTGTGTGTGTGTGAGAGAGAGAGAGAGAGAGAAATAATCTAAATGTAAGGCTGAGTTTAAAAGCTCCATTCTGCTGCGCCCATGGAGCAGCTCCCCGCTTGAAAGATGGATGGCACGAGGAAAAGTTTATCATTTCAGAGACCTGCATTAATAAACAGTGATGACAGGTAATTCTTCTCGCCCTACTGATTGGAGGATGGATGAGCCATAAGACCAGGATCCTGCTCATCGTCATGGACTCGGAGCTCCACTGTCACTTTATATTTTACACATCATGCTTTGGCTTTTCACACACTAGCGAACCCCTAACCACTCTGTCAAAGTTCAGTGCACTCTGTTTGGTTAACACTCGGTGCAGACAGTTCAAGGTCTCAGCCTGCGTCCCTCCACATTAAAGCTGCATGCAGAAAACACCACTCCATTCTTTTCTCTCTTTTTTTTTTCTGTTCAATCTTTCATCCCCACTTCAGGGGATGTTTAATATCCTTCCACTTTCAGTTTTTCACAGTCACATTATTCCAGCGTCCAATCTGCCAGAGGGCTAGAAAAAGTCATTATTCTTACACTTGTGGTAAAAACAGACTATTTGTATTGATTGTTGTGGTCAATACAAACCAGTGGGGTTATTGATCCAACTTTTCTCTGTCTGTATAAAGTCATTATTCTTTTTAGAGATGGTTAGGTTTTTCTTGTTTCCTTCTTTGAGAAGGAAGAACTATGTTTTTTGCCAGTCACCACTTTTGTATTTGTTTTGAAGTCTTTTTAACTGAAGGTTACTGTACATCTCTTGAGCTGCTGCTCTTGCACCAAGGAGCTTGATCTAATTCTTGTCATCTACTGCCATCTAGCGGTCGTAGAGGCTCACATCTGGTGATGGGTGTGTCAGTGAAATAGTTGATTTGACTTTGGGGTTGTAAATGGATCTTTTTAATATCTTTGTATGCCCTTACACCCCAAAACAACATATTGGTTTATGAGTTTTATTGTATTTTTAATATGTCCACAGAAAAACAATTTCCAAAAACAAATCGCTAACTCCTCACCATGACTTGTCAAATTAGATTATTCCGATGATTTGTAGTACCAGGTAGGATGTGAACACAAGTGTTCAAATTGTCCTGCACATTTGAACATGATACCAGAGACTGCAGACTTCTTTAGGAGGCTCAGCTCACCTCCCTCCCCCATAGAAAACCCATTGTAATCCGAGTCGGCCTTGCAGCTGTTTCTCTCTCTCAAACACCCTGGATGTAGTTTCTCATCTGCTTCAGCGGCTGTCCAATGTCATTTCCCTTTGGTTTCCACCTCTCTTTGAAAATCTTATTTTCTTACTCGAGCCACCAATGGGAGGAGCTCATTGCCTTCAGGTTTATTATGTCAGGAGCCCCTGCCTGGACCCACAACCTTTTCCGCCAAATTCCATCAGCAGACTTGCAGCTCTTCCAGGAGGCCGACAGCATGCACAAATCTGGAAAGTATTAAACAACCTGCTGGTGGAGGGGGCTGGAGAGGGAAAGGTGGGGGGGTGGATGAAGGAGGGAGAGAGGGGAAGTCAAAAGTGGGGGATGGGGGAAAAAAGAAACAGAATACTAAATTGTTCATATACCGCCCTATGCCTGGTGCTGCTTCCTTTCCCCTCCCAATCTCTCTCTCACACACACACAAACACACACACACTCTAGCATGTGAGACCCCCTCCCACCAAAAAAAAAAAGAAAATCCAGACCACTCCCCATGCCGCTCCAACATTTTTCTTTTATGTTTGCAGCAGTCTTTTGCAAGTCCTTTCTTTTTAATAGGTCATAAACCAAACAGCCGGTTCAGCTGTGTAGTCTGGGGGAGAGGTAGGGGAGAGTGTGTGTGTGTGTGTGTGTGTGTGTGTGTGTGTGTGTGTGTGTG
>JAVQJD010086678.1:0-48819 GCA_036023655.1 Nannoperca australis
TTCCCATGTTTGTTAATTGTGTCCTGCTTTTTGCACCACCTGCCCCTCCCCCCCTCCCTCGCCCTCTCTTTTCCTCCCCCCCCCCCTCCCGCCTCCCCTGCTCATCTGTGCTCTCTAACAGCCACTAATTGTCATCATAAGGATGCGTTCGCTGTCACAACTGGAGAACAGACTGCAGACCGACAGTGTGCAGCCTGGCTCCTCTGGCCCCTGGAGGCCTCTGCACTGGTGTCTGGGGGCCTGGAGGACCTTGGCAGGCAGGAAACCTCCCTCTGCAAGTGTAGCCAATGAAGACAGGATGAGAATTTTACTGGCAGAGAGGGAGAGAGCAAGGTAGCGAACTCAACGTAGGCAAACTGGGAATTAACTGTAAATGAGACAGACTATCTGAGAAGGACAGATAAGTAGAGTGGCTGCCTAACCACGTGTGACTTTGTTTGACAACACAATTCTACAGTCTACAGACAGTGTTTCTAGGGATCTAAGAACTTGTCATGGCAAGAATTGATGCAAATTCAATTTATCTCTGCAGTAGCTGTAAGAATATTTCCACAAAGAAAATTTACAATTTTGGAAAATAAACCCCCCAAAAAACATTGTTACAAGCCAATGTCAAATAAAAAACTAATTTTAGACTTCCCTGTTACTATGATGCAGCTGCAGCACATGCACCCAGGCTATGTGTTACAGAGATGTTAAAGGATAAAATTTTAATTTTAATTTTACTCTTACTGGAACTTATTATATTATTTTATGATTATCAATAACATCTAAAGTATATATTTAAAAAAAGAGGAAGAATCAGAAAAACTGTGGCAGATTGAGTCACTTTTGACTGCTATACAGTAATCACAAAAAGCTCTGTGAGACCCCAAAGGGACTGATGAGATGAGTCAAAAGTGAATTGCAATACAGCTGAAGTATTTTTAGTTTGTGTAAAATTGAGATACCCTCGTGTTTAGAATAGGATTTTTCTTTAAACTTCAGTGAATGAGTGAGTACGCAGATTGGTGTTTGTTTCTCTGCATGCATGTTTGCATCTTAGTGTGTTAGTGTATGTGTGCGTGTTTGTGTGCAAGTGGGAATTAGTGCTTTGTGGCATGTGTGCCCTCAGCATGGGGCCATGGCGGGCCCCGTGCCGGCCAGCTGGAGGCTCAATCTGTTGAGGGGGTCCGCTGCTCAGTGGTGGGAGGTCGGCTAGACCCACAACGACGCCCCGACCATTTGCCCCGGCCTCCCCTCTGACCAGGATGTGCAGTTTGGCAGACCCAGCCAGGGACTGACAGCTCCGCACAACCCAATGCACAAGACACTGTGGAGGAGGAGCTGAAGGAGGAAGAGGAGAGGGAGGAGGACGGTTGGAGAGATGCTGGAGAGGAGGAGGTGATAGGAGGGGATGTGGAGGTGGTGGCAACTTCTGGGAGGGGGGGGGTGGGAGACTGCTCACAGCAAGGCAGTAAAAACAACAGCAGAGCAAAGTCCAGGCACACTGCCAACTGCAGAGAGAAGCAGATTAAGACAGACAGGAAGGCAGAGAAAAAGTTTCAAGAACAGAGTGATGAAGGAAGGAGGAGTGGAGGAGTGCAAGGTGAAGAGCTCAGTTTTTGCATGTGGACTTTTTTCCACTTGAAGTGTGAAGGGACACCCAGAGTCCAAACAAGTTATTGGTATAAAAGAACTGGCTGAATGAAGATCATTCTGGATCAGCCACAACCATAGCCTTCATCTGACAGGCTAAGGTTGAGGCTTTGGCATTGATTGAGGATAGAAATACATTTCAGTCAGAGATACTTAAGTCAAGGAATTGGCCATTTACAGAAAATGATCACACAGTCAGATTCGGTGGAAAAGGCTCTGCTTTTTTGAGGAAGCTTCAAAAAGTGGATCATAAGCCGGCAGACAGGTTGGTGGAAGGAGCTGCGGCAGAAAACGACGCTCTGCCTCGCTGCCTCCTGAAAGTGGAGAAGCTGTCGACTTTTGGCCCACAACCCAACATTTGGGAACCACTGTGATGAACAGTTCTGTGATGATCAATTGCCTGGTATCCTTGAAGTGCTGTATCAGCAACCTTCAACTCTTAACATTTGAAACTCAGATCACAAATTTAGAATTTAGGAAAACAACAAAACACATAACATCTTTTTATACGAGCCATTTCTTTACCACAATAAATCCAAACTAGCTGACAGTCCTAAAGGGCCTTTTCCCTGAGATGTGTCTGCATTATAAATGTATTATGTTGTGCAGGCATGTGTGTGTGTGTGTGTGTGTTCTGGTCCTTTCTGTGTGTCTTTACCAGACTGGTTTGCTGCTCTCTCTGACAGTTTGATGCAGGGCACCGGGGTTACATCTGAGGGAGTGTTTTTAGCGGTCACCAGTCTACAGAGGGGACGCTAGCTGGCACCATCTGGTCATGATATCCAACGTTTATCTGGCAGTCTTGGCCAATGTCCATACCTTCTTGTTACACACACACACACACACACACACACACACACACACTTACTAGGGGTCAAGCTACCCTAAACGACAGGCTGAGAGCAGATGTCCGTCAACCCTCCCAGTCCAGTTAATTAAGCAGCATCACAAATAGCAATGAGACAACTCACATGCATGCATACACACACGCGTGCACACACACACACACACACACACACACACACACTGTACATGCCCACGGATAGTTCAACGGCTGTTTGCCCCTACTGGAGCACAAAAAAAGAAGCATGAACAGCCACAAAGACATTACGTGTGTGTGTGTGTGTGTGTGTGTGTGTGTGTGCTGTGTTATTGATTGCATAAAACATTTTGTCACAACCAAAGATGTGTGAAATCAAAAGTGAAACTTACTGAGGATTTCTAAAGCAGGTCTGCGCCATGAGAGGCGTTGCTTCAGCTTCATGGTAATTTTGGAGGCTGTAGTTTGCACTTAGCCTACTATCACTGATGTAAATGGGGTAGACAAATTAATAGAAACACAGCTCAACAGTACTACAAACTTCAAAATGATCATACAGTTGAATCAACAACCCTCTAAAACAGTATCAACAAATATTGAACATTATAACCTTCATGAAGAGAGGGTTTATTGCAGGACTGTTGTATTGGATTACATCAGTTTTAGCTAGGTGTACTTAATAAACTGGTAATTGTGAGTATACCTGCCCCTTAATCATGGCCTTTTGGCAGATCTTTCATTGTGCCATCCCAGCTGTAGTGCGGCAGCCTTCTTGTGTTGGTATCCTCCCTACCTATTGGACCTGGTAGCCTGTTCTGACCTTCGCTATGTTTTTGACCAAGTAAACCTTACTTTTATCTGTTTTGCTTGCTGTGTTATTGAGCCGTTACAGATCCAGTGGCATCTGCACTGCATGTTCATGATTAAACTCGATACTTTCAACCATTTGCAGACTAAAATATAAAAATAAACTACTGGCCTTGTGCTTTCTGTCTCCAAACATGTTCTTCTCATTAGACGCATTACTCAGATATGCTGTATGTGTGTTGTTGTGCGGGCAGCCTGTGTAGTTAAGTGTGGCATCATATCAGTGCTGCTGAAGGGCCTCAGTGTTTCTCCCCATTGTCATCCCAGCAGGCAGTGGAGTGAAGTAAGGGATTGTGTGATCCAATGAAGCATGCTGTTATCAGAGGCTTCAGCCCCGGTCATGAAGCTGACATCACCCCATTGCCTCAGCTTAGAGATGCGTGATGCACAGCAGGTCACTGAGGATGGGAGGGAGAACCCCGAAATCACTGCAAGGCCTGTTGTTGTTAATGATCAAAGTCTTCTTCGTCTGTTTGTGTCATCTAGGCCTGGCTTTTCTGAAAAGTAATTTTAAAAGTAAAATTTAAACCACTGTTTCACATCGCATGAAAGACGTTTTGTTGATTTAAGCAGAGCTATACATTGGACACTTGGAGTCAGACATAAGTCACAAAAATTTGGATTTGAGAATTGACTGGTCTGAGGCTTCATTGACTTCAGTCTTGACTCTCTAAAACATTCAAGTCAAGTTTTGACCCAGTAAAATATTAAAACAGCATTTAGAAGGTCTTGAAGATGGAATATTTTTTATTAGACTTTTGGTCTCAGTTTGAGCATGATTTTGATTTAGAAAGACACCTGACATTGTTGTTATCTTTGTAAGCTCTTGACGTAGAAACATTCAATGTAAATGGAGTTATGCGGGTTTGAACAATGCCTGATCGAACAGCAAGATTGGAAAGATGGAAGCGCTGAGAATTGAACTTGTTCATCATTATCATTTTGCAGAGACCATTCACCAGACAGAAAACAATAGGTTAACCCAGGGTAACCCCCACAGACCAATTACCCTTCAAGAACAATTGATGCATCTTTATGCATTTCAGTCTAAAAACCAAAGCTCCCTGTGGTTAACTCAAATCTCAGTCTCAGTGCATACCTCAGAGAAATAAAGTCATGTCACACCTGCACTGACTTATCTGTGATGATGTGCCTGAGAGGAAAACAAGACAGAAACAACAGCCAGAAGTTTTACTGTCATAACGACCAAGCTGGTTCCTGACGTAGAACTGTTGTGCCCTCTACTGGTAAGAAGACAGAATTGGCACTTGTTCTTGCATTGTAAAAAGGTGTCCAAGGTCCCATTCACATGGAAGATATTCTTGAGGTAATGGATAGTAGAAATACACTTAATAAATTAATGAATGCCATGCTACGGGTTATAATGAGGCTGTGAGAGTGAACAAAAAATGCGAAGTTGAGTGCCACACAGTTAAGTAATCAGCTGAAACTCGCTCTGCAAAGCGGCTGGGAGCTGCAGATGTAGGTGCTAATCCTCTGGAGCTTCATTGTCATTTAATGCATTGTTATTATAAAAATAGTGATTGTGGCCCCTTTAAGGTTGTGTTATGTATTGCCTATTTTATTGGTGCTGTTTTTCTTTTGTAAATGTCAGTGACAAGAGGAGCTTCTGAGGTACACGGATGTCCTCTTGGAATGTGTGTTAGCTTCTGTGTTAGTGTTATTACTGTAGTGCCAGAAGGTCTTTTGTATTGTCTGCTATGACCTGTCTGACTCTGTCTGTCTCACTGCGCATGGGCGACCAAACTAGTTTACCCTCTAATTTTGTCTTAACTGTGTCAAAACAAGACACATTTTTCCATACAATTAAAAACAAATGAAAGGAAATTTCCTAGGAAATGATTAGGAAATTGCAATAAAATGCCACTAAGTAACTATCTTAGTGTGCCTCCTTGCAAGACAAAGAAGACTCTCTGCGTTGTTTGTTGCCTCTCCTCTTTATTCACAACACTGTACAAAATGAATCACAGAAAAACCTGTAATACCCTTTAGTTTCTTGGTAGCACACTTTACACAGAGGACCACTGAGCTTAAAAAGAAACTAAACAGATAGAAGGTTATTTTGAGGTAAAGGAAACAACTAGTATGAAACAAAATGAAGTATGTCAAACGCTCAGCTACTTGTCGTTAGGGCCTCCTGCGTCATGTTGTTAGTTCTTTAGCTTTTCCGTGTTTCACCGTGTTGTATATGACATTTTGAAAAATCCATTCAGTCTTGTCAAGCGAGCCTCTTAGTGATCACAACCGAACAGCTCCAGGGAAACCTTGTGCTGCTCAGGAACGGCCCTGCCAGCAACAAACAGCATGGTGCTAGCAAACTGGTAGAAGTGGTTGCCTACGAACACCTTAACTCCTTTAGAATCGCACATGGCAGCATCGACCTTCTTGAAGACGGTTATTGGACGCTTGTTGCCTGCAACACGAGGGGTGACCTTCAGCTCCACATCATAGATGTCTTGACCTGGAGGACAGTAGGCAGGAAGAGATGTGAGTGGGTACTATATCTATTTGTCAATTGTGAAAAGCTCAAACATTTTTAAATACTTATGCAGAAGTGATGCTTTGACTTGGTCCTTTGTTAAAAAAGTGATGTTATTTCCCCGTAAGCTTTTATTTGGTGATGTGAAAGAGGTCAAAACTGGGCTAATTTTGGTTGAAAAGTTACATTTATTTAGACCTCAAGTTACGTATAACTCTTAGTTAGTATTTTTAAAACTATCCTATAATTCTTTAATGGATTGTCATCAATCTATCTGCCTATTATTGTAGATGCTTCCTATGTCTTTACCTTTGATAATGTGAGCAATGTGATGATCCTCGCAGACGAATGCAGCATTAATTGGACCCTCGATGCCCAGCTCCTGCTTCACAGTCTTGGGGTAACCATCCAGGAGGGTGTGGGGCTCGCCAACTTTGTAAACGAATAAATGGTTATCCTGGGGGGGGGGGAGAAAAAAATTTGCGTTTTATCCTTGAGGAGAAGATAATGACAGGATCAATATGATGTGTGTGCGCTTGCCTCTATAGCGTACCTTGATCATGTAGAGGTGATTCTCATAAGAGAAAACAGCGTCCACCTCACTGTGCAGCTCCTTGAACTCGTTCTCGACGGTGTCCGCCTTCAGTGTGTCATTGCCCTCATCTTTACTGAGGAAATGGTGGCCTGCAAGACAAGAGGAACGCTTACAGGTGCTACAAACAGTAACAATCGTAAGATTGTAAAATGAACACCGTCCAAATAATAAACTGCCACTTTAAAATCTTTTCGTCTCTCTCTTGAGTCAGGGTAGCTGGTAAAAGTCTTCAACATCTGATCCCAAACTGATCCTTAAAATACCCAAACATATGTGCGTCCAACATAGGAGACACAGTCCAGAAGGGAACCAGAGCCGTAAGACCGGGTACAAATAGACAAAAGAATACTTAGTTAGGAATCAATCCAAAATGCACTTGACCTGAACACAGCTGAACTATTTGTTGGCAAACTTCTGCCAATCCAGCACCTAACTCTCTATAAATCTACCATTTCTGATTCCAAAGCAATGGGGAACCATTTCCCTCAAAAAGTTGTCTGAAATCAGATCTCACCTCTGAAGGCATACAAGTTCCCAGCGTTGTCAGATGTGATGGCATCCAGGTGAACACGGCTGCAGCGCTCTCTCTCCACGTGGTCACTCGTGTTACCTGAACAGCAAACAAGCATAATGCTGATGTTAAATATATATTTTGCAGCTTTGTCAGCTCTGCTTGGTATGGTTTCAAAACTGACTCAAACTTGCTAAGCAGACTTTTGTTATCACTTCATTATTATGACACATTTCCTGGAGAACGTTCCTGGGACCTTTCAACTGCACTTTAATGTGCCACTGTGTTCGATTTAGAGGGAAATCTACTGGATTGTCTCATGAGTTCACAGTGATTATATTAAGACATCGCATTAATATGATATATTTTTGGCTTGAAACACTATACATCTGCTTTTTGTGTCTGATTTAAGAATCACTGAAACAGATTTGTCACTTACTGAACTTGGAGCATCTCATAAAGTAGTCGCGTGCCTCTTTGGGGTATTTGCCATGCACTGCGCCGGTCTTTGGGTCAAACTTGGAGAACTTGTGTCCGTGGAAGCAGTAATAGTGCTCCATGAAGCGAAAGGCTGACGTGCAGTTTGGCATGGACTTGAACTGCTTCTTATCTACAGCCTTGGTTTTGACGTTGTAGTGGTAGATTTCATCTCCTACAGAAATAAATGAAACAGGTGGTAACAGATATGTCTTAAGTTATTCTTCAGATGGCTTAAGATACTAAGAAATGTCCTCAAGGCCATGAAGTAAAATAGAGACTCTAAGCATTCACCTTGTTGGAAGTGTTGACATCCTCATTAGGTGAGTGTTGTAGGAATATTTCCCCCTTTTTACCCTTGGGGGACTACTGTATGTTTAAAATCAAGTACAGTTCCTACGCTGTTTATCTGATGTGGATAGTACACAAACAAATTAGTGCTTAAAGTCGGCACTGTTGTTTTCAAATACAATGTAAAAGAAAGTCCAAAGTAGACTTTACCTCACAAATACATAGTCAAAAGGGCTTTACATCATGCACACAGTAAATTAAATACATGAGGCCCAAAAGAAATAGTGTTTTAAGGAAAATAGGAATAGGAATAGTTCACTTGTTCCATTACTTAACCTTTCATCTAGTTTAATGAAAAAACCCTGAACCTAAACAGAACACAAATCAACCTTTTAGGCAAACATACTTATTTTTGTAAGGTTTAAGGTTTCCTTGCAGTGAGGTAGGTAAGAATGTACACTGACCCCTGAAGAAGATGACAGAGTCTTCGTCACATTCTGGCTTGGGACACTCCACAGCAGCATCCAGGTGGTCGGGGATTCCAGGGAAGACTTCGGATATGTTCTTGGGGTAGCCGACCTCCAGCTTGTGTTGGTAATAGCTGAACACCTTGTGGTCCTGTATCAAAGGATCACCGCAAATAGTGGATTAACCTGACAAGCATTTGTGCTTTCACAATCAAAATACAGAAATGTAATACATTTTAATTAATTCATATTCCAGGAGGCTTAAAACATTTTTATTATTGCAAATGTGTTGTGGTGAAAGCAAGTTCATAACTTTCAGCAATTGGCTCTGCCATTCTCTAAGTCTCTTTTCAGAACCTGTAATTCCCTTTTTGCCCCCACTGTCAACTCTTCTTCATCTCCTGCCCACTTTTTTTGTTGCAGCCGTCCCAGTTGCTTCAAATTGCACATTTGGATTTGTTTGCAGTCCAGTTTATGCCCTTTTGCACATTCCTACCTGTTCTGACCTCCTAGCCTGTTGCCAAACTCAACAACCTTGTGAACTTAGTTTTTTACCTTACTTGCACTCTCCGAGAGACATGCATTTGTGCACTAATTTTGTTTTACATTACCCAAAGAGATAGTTGTGATAAAATAGGGTATTTTCGGATCTGATTATACAATTTAATTTTGATTTTGAGCAAGATAACTTCATGGGACATGATCCTCTGTTGCGTAACAGTTAACAATAGGTGGACTAAGATGAGATAAAAAAAAATGAAATCAGTCTTTCATTTCCAAATTAACTTCAGTTGCTACATACAGGTCATTGGTGGCGTCACCAGAAACAGGAGCCACTGCAGGTCTTTTTTAGGAAGTAATACTTTTAAATCTTAATATTGTGAAAGATCAGAAGAATCACAGACTGGACCGTACCAAGAAGAAGAACATGTGATCGTGGTGGGAAGGGCTGTCCGTGTAGTGCATGCGGAAAGCAGCATCCACGTGGCCCAGGTGGTGATGGTCATCCAGCTCATTGAACGATGCATTGGACAGCTCTGCTTTACCATGGAAGCCCTTGAACAGATGGTCATCTGTTAGGACATACGGAGCACAACCTTTAGATTTAGAACAATACAAATCTTCTTCCACAACTTGTGAAACTGCATGCAGTGAAACCAGAACAGAACATAAGGCAAGCTACTTTCCATTGTTTTAAGATAATTATAATAAATTCTACCCATATTTCCTTAATATTACCCTTGAAAAAGTATGGGATTCCCTCTTCGTTCACTGCAACAGCGTCCATCTCAGTGCCTTTACAACGGTCAAGGACAGCTGCAGAACATCAAAGTGTTAACGCTGATAATGAGAAATGTCTCCCTAATGACCAAGATGTCCAAATGGCGATGTCAATATGAGTATTAATGTTTTCCATCAACTCACCTGATGCATGTCCATGATGCCTGGTTGAACAGAACAGAAAAACCTTTTCAGAATTTATTTATTTTCTTTTTTATGTATATAAATATTAGTTTACAAGCTGCATGGTGGTTGTCCCTTCAATTTAAGTGCAAGGATACCTATGACCTAGGTAACCATGTACCTATGGTACAGAATATTCCATATACTAAGGCTTGCATGTCAACCTCTCACTTTTTCTCCTATGTTTTCTATCTGTCTTCAGCTATTTCTACCCAATAAAGGCTAAAACACCAGAAAAAAGAATACTTACAAATGATGAGCCCATGCCAGAGACAGGGCCAGGCAAAGACACAGGATGTGGGACAGCAGCTTCATGGTGAGTCCTCTAGTCCAGGAGAAGCTGGGAAAGACAGCAGATCTTGGCAAAATGTACCTTGGCTGCAGCTGCAACAACCATTTATATAATAGCCCAGTTTACGTGGGCCACGTCACGTTCGGTACCAAAGTAGGTGGAGCAGACAATGTGCAGACGCTGGCCTCACCTAAGACACCCACAATGTTTGACGTGCCCCAGAGAGCTCTACCCCAGTCATGGGGGTGGATGAGCTACCAGGAACGCGAGTCCTGTGGTAGCAAAGATTCATAGAATTTAGACGGTTTCCGTTTCACCATGACAATCTAATCAATAGATGTGTATCATATGCACCTTAAACAACACTATGACCTAATATATGCATACTTCATCACATTCAAACATTCAAAGCATTTTGCTGAAGATACATCAGCTGTTGATGCAGCATTGATTCCCACTGTGTTGTCACATTTTAACATTTGGTATGACATCTATGCAGTTTTCATTTTAATGAATATAAGGCATTATAGATTTAGCAACAAATATACTGTATTTGTGGCAATAGAAAGACCTGTTGTTAGTATCAGATACCTTGCTAAAATGAACCATTATTCTAACAAAGGCTGAAAAGTAGCCATACATTTTCATTTCTTTGCATTACAGTGTACAATGGACTCATAGAAATGTTTAGTCTGATCTGTAATAAATATATTCCAGAAGATTCCAGAAGACTGGATCCACATCTAGGACCTGGTTTGACTCCAAGAGGTAACTGACCTAGTGCACTAACAAAAATAAATAAAAGCTGCTGACCACTGCCCTTCACAGTCCTCAAAAACCAGTGTTGTATAATATTTGTATGGTGAACATTAACAGAGAATAGTGGGTTGGCCTCATTGTTTTTAATACTTATCAGTAAAATTCAAGATGCTCCACTTTGAGCAACCAGAGTACGTGAAGACTTTCATATCCAATGAAGTTCTCAGTATACTTCTTATCAGGCACGAATACAAAATAAAAAATGTTTATTTCAAATTGAGTGCACCTAATTAGCATGAATATAACAAGACAACATTGCCAAAGTGTCAGATAATAATGATAAAAAAGAAAAAGGTACAATTCGTAAATTCAAGAAAATAGTAAAAGTGTGGCCTGTCTATGAATTTACAATACTAAAATATACAGGGAAAGTGTATGGAAACTTTGGAACTGTACAGACTTATGAAAATATTAACAAATCACAATATGCTAACTAAAGAAAAACATTTACTCAACAGTGAACTACAGTTCCCATGAGGTATTAATGCTAAACTTCAGAGGATGAGTAACTGTTGAATGCTATCTATGTTGAATCTATGTTCAAATGAAAAAGTACAGTTGTAGAAACACATTTAGTTTAAACTACAGTTGAAACTAGGTTTCATGTTTCAGCTTTTCAGAAAGACTGATTAAAGGGAGCCCTCTGAGATGGTGATGATGATTTAAAGAACAATAAGCCATGAACTTCAGCCCTCAGTACCTCATTTTGCAATGACAAATTCCATTCACCTGACAGATATTTCAAAACCTGAGCACAAGAAATCCAAAACCACCTGCTTGGGTATAGACCACATAACAATTTGGGTAAACTTGCCCTCCAAATTAAGTTTAACTTATGAATGAGGAGTTGTCAAGCAGTTCATTCTTCATCTCAGCAAGCATGACAGAAAGTTATATCCTAATGTTTTTCTTAATCTTAAAACCTCAAGTTGTTGTCTCAGTCAGTCTGAGATGGCAGCGGCACAGCTCAGCAGGGTTTTTCATCTCCGTCTTGTAGGAATTCCAACAACTCTCTCCTCATTCACTGCATCTCTTCATCCACTAATATCAAATAACACTCATAACTCTGTATATTTGTACATTTTAAATATATTAATGTACATTCATGTTTTCATGTGTGAAATATACAAAAAGTAATAAACTGGAGTCTGATATCATTTTAAAAGCCATTCAAACTCTTTTCTAACAATTTACCCGCTTCGAATGGATGTGTTTTTATTCTGTGTGGTTACCAATGGTTACTGGTGGCCATGCTGGGGGAGAAAGAACACAAACATACAGAGAGTCAATGTTGAGCAATGATACTTTATACAGGACTGTGCACAGGAGTAATCAGTGTGTTGACGGGGACCGGGACCTTAACCTTGACATGCAATTCTCCAGGTCTGTCACGTTGTGCACGTATTGCATAGCTTTTTTGTTAATATTTGTCATGGCCTACAAATTCGGACCTTTTTTTATTTCTTATTTTTCTACTAAGTCACGCTGCCTCTAGCTGATCTGCAGCATTATGCGTAGCTTTTTGGTGTTACAGTTTTATTTGTCTCTCAGTGAAAACCTTAACTGAGCTAAAAATAATGCAGTAAACACAACCATCTTGCCACAAGAAACATGGGAACATAGAATCTGGTTGAAAAGCATAAACTTTTCTACTGTTTTTGAAGAATCTGGTTACATTTGGCCTCTCACGTGTACTGTTAGAAACAAAAGGGTCTCACAGTTGAGATTCTGCTTTTTTCTGTCACTATTCTTCAAGCACTGGCACAGGAAGATGATGTTCCTATTCCTAATAGCGCCCACAAAGTCCCGTTTGACTCTCTTTTTTTCCGACCAGGGAAGCAGCCATTAAAGAGCACATGAGCAGCAATTCAGAAGTCTGGAGCCAGGGTATGCAAAATATGAACTTATCAAGCACCCTTTTACGCCTCCAATGTGTGCAAATGTGAGCAGCGTCCTCTTGAAAAAGATGTGCAATCAGTTTACTTCTTGCATTGCTCTTAACAAAAACGATTAGCGTGCCCTTCAAGATGTTGTGGTGAAGTGGTAGCTGAGCCTGAAGGCAAAGCTCTCCTCATTCTACCTTTCTCCCATCACCTGCTCAGACCAGTCAAAGGGCATGTGCGCTGGCCAACTCCCTTTTAGTCAGTTTTCATGGATGAGATTCCCCATTCAAGAATGAACTGGAATAAGTAAACCCATTTGAGGTGAAAAAGAAGTGAACTTCATTATAAAAAAATTGTTACAAAAATCCCTGTGTTAATTTATATACTGTAGTGCATGTTTCTGACCCCTAGAGACAAGAGACAAGCAAAGTTCACTGTAAAACATTTGGAGCTGGTTCAGCTTAAAAATGTATCTATCTAACTTGACTAATTACATCCAAGTCTAATGCACAACCAGCCGAGTTTAGTTCACTGAACATGTGAAAATAAGTTCAATAAACCTAAGATATTAGGTTCAATTAAGAACTGTTAAACACTTGTAGAAGACAATGAATTGTTGCCGTGACAACATTTGTTCTGTCTTGATGAAAAAGGAAAACAAATGAAAGTAGATTCCGCAATTTGGCTGAATCTATTAAACGACACAGCAAGTTTCAAGCACATATTTTTTCTTAAAACCAAACAAAGAAAGAGGGTAACTGCTGCATGCAGCACTGCAAGACTTCAAGTTAGAAGAAGTCACATTGCTAAGTTATGACGTGGTTTGGAAAACTAGATGAATATTTAATGAAAACATGAGGAACATTAGCTTTATTTAAAAATGATATACCAAACAGAAATAAACCTAAAGGCAAAAAGAACTCTCCCACACACACAGGGTTATGAGATCACAGCTAGTAATTTATGGAAGATCATTATCGACAGAACCGCTGCAGCAGAGAAAGTTAATCTGCACACAGAGCTCCCGAGGACAAATTCATAATGCAGAACAGAAGAAGTTTTGGGGAACAAGCACAGAGAAGCATCCTGAGCACGCTCAGATGTTTCACCCCACAAGACAACAGTGCTTAAACTGAGCAAAAAAGATTGCATTTTAAATTTAAACCTCGTTCACTGCTTACAAGTCTGTCCTGTGAGTTCTCACATCTCGACTTCATTTTGTGCTCACTCAGTGCTATTTGAAAGCTTCCTCAGAAAGAAGTTTATTCGAATATTGTACCAAAGAAATATTTATATTAACTGAAAAACTAAAAACACACCATTCAAGTCTCTAAATGCAGAGTATCAATCACTCGCATGCACACCATTTCAGCATGGTTCAGCAAAGCTGGACCCATTGTGCCTAGCTACAGTTGCTAAGCTATATGTGGACGATCATCACATGCCTTTTATTCCCCAATCAGCCTCCTAGTATATAAACAGCCCACCAGCAGCTCACATTATCCAGACTGTTTGATGTGTCACTCATTGTGTGCAGCTCTAGTTTGTCAACCTGCAGAGTTTGCCCTCACTGACTTCTGACTGACTTCTGACTGACTACCTGTTGCTGAATCTTTTTCTCAGTCAAGTATACTATACTAAATATCATATTTCACCTTACCTGTTTTACCTCCTTTTGGTTCCATATGTGCGTGCATCTTAACTGGATATTGTGCTCTTTTGTGTGTTGTAATAAATTTGACCTGAAAGTTGCCTGTTTGTGTACCTCGCTGTGCTGTGAAGCTCTTTGGATCGACTGTGTTGTGTGTAAAGTGCTATTTCATTATCGCATTATTTCGTAAATTTATTTCCTAAATAAGTAAATAAACGTCATTCAAATAACATGGGTATTGAAGGGACAAACAAAACCTATGGAATAATAAAACTGTATGGACTCGAAACCAGAAATATATATATTTATCTTTGCACAACTTGCCATGATATAATGAGAATAATAATCATTCACTCTCAGAATCTATCTTATTATGACATCTATGTTCAGTGCATTATTGTGGTGCTCGGTGCAGTTATCTTGGCATTTGTGATGTATCTGTGAGCACAGATTATTGGCCTTCATTGGTGTTGACATTCATGAACAAACAAAAGACATGGATAGCAAAGGTTATCTTTGTCTGTATGGGCAACGCAAAGAGGCCCACGAGTTCATGTTTATATTCAAGAGGTGTGTATTTAGAGACCTTTAAATGGATGATTACATCTCAGTGTTTTCAAAGAAACCACTTATGGATGGAGATGGGCAATTCAAGTTTTCGTTTGTTCAGGACTTACTTCTATTCCTCTCCTTTCGTGTCTGTGTGATGATTCAGTGTTTGTAAAATAATTACACTGCAATCATGATTTTAAAAAAGGACTAGCAGAGAGCAGGGAACAGGCAGTCTAATGTAGAGTCGCACTAATAGCAGGTAACAGAACGTCTGAGAGCAGATTTACAGCTGGCAGGTCGAGGAAAAGTCTGAGAAAAGAGAAAACAAATGCAATCTGCCTGATGAAAGTGTGTTCATTCATTCATTCTCTCACCATCTTGTTGCTGTAGTTAGACTGACAAAGAGCGGGAGTCTGTCGACCATGCTCAGAAATGCTCCCCCAACTTTTATTGCACAAAGTTCAGATTTTAATAGTTATTGACTGTGCTCAGAATCTTCTTCTCTGAGAATAACATGTCCTTTTCTGTTTTTCTTTCTGCATGGTTATAATTTCAATATAAAACAAGTGTTACATAATAACCAGGACGGATTTTTAAAAGAGAATTGAACCCTGAGCCTCTATCTTCTGATCTGCAAAGTCAATGTTGAGCAATTTACTATGTAGTCTGCAGTGTGCTATGGAAATAATTAGACCGATTTTCAGTAATTTATTATTTATGAATCTGTTAATAAATCTGTGAAAATACATCTTTAAATGATGCAATGATTGCAATTGAATGATGCATCTAAAAAACAGCTCTATTCTTATTTCTTTTTAGTAAAGGTCATCTTGTTTTTTGTGATGCAGGAAAGAAAATCAACTGATTAAGTTTCAAGGGCTTGCTGTTTTTGTGTGCAGACTTTGCATGGGAGTGAAAGGTTCTCGTCTTGTAGATATCGCTACAAGACGAGAGATGCAGCTGCTGCTGAGGACTCCGAGGTCATGCATCCTCTGCATGTTTTTCATGGAATCTGGGACTTTTAGCAACCTGGATGTACATTCCACAGTTCGAAAAGTACACAACACAAGTTTGTAGATTGAGTATATTTACGTTTGACTACTTTCAAGTTTCCCCACCAAAAATGTTATTGCTGTGCTGACAGTGTGGAGAAGGCTTTCAAATGGCATTTAGTCCATCATGCCTGGAAATTAAATGGACAAAACTGGGATTGATTACAACTAAATAAACAAAATGTGAATTTCAATGTCTGGTCAGATTTTTTGTTTGTAAGAAGACAATGCAGAAATGACATGTTGTTGTTGTTGTTGTTGTTGTTGTTTGCAAACCTCTTATGGAGGAGGTCGGGGTGGATGGATGGCTTTGATATGGGATAACGCTGTTGGTTGTTTATTTATCTCTTACCTCACAACAGGTTTTTGACGGACAGCATGTAAAGCCTTTTCTGCATAACGTACTCCATCAACCCAATTGTGACAGGAAGCTTACTGGGTGTGTTTAATGTATCTCTGTTACATAATGCTGCCGTGCATCCGACGTAAATCATCCAGCGTTACAAAACCATGCAGTGAGACACGATGAGACCCCCGCAGAAAGAAGCAGGAGGAGGAAGGAGAAGCAGAAGTGTGGGTTATAGAAACAAAAGAAGCAACATGTACACTTACAGCTATATTACATGATGTATTCCCTTCTCATCATAAGCCTATGTTTTCAAATTTGGGAGCAATTATTGGCCCAAATCAGGCACGAACTGCACAAAGTCTACAATGAGTGTAGCTTTATTTTGTGCCCCAGCCTGAAATGTTGTTTCTTTGAATCCTTTTCTTTTTTAAATGTAATTGTTTTTACTACTTTGACTGCTTATCATTATTATTATTATTATTTTGATTGTTTTAATAATTTTCATACAGTAAATTCTAAAGTTATACAACATTATTCTCTATACTATGCATGAATAGTAGTAATACAACTGTAAAAAGTGTGATAACTGTAACAATCGTTAACTTTGTTTCAGTGCTGTCTGTTGTGGCTAAACGTATTTTGGAAAGTAAAGTATGTTCTCACGTCTTTATTAAGAAGCTTATTCTGTGACATGTTAAAAAAAATCAAATGTAACGTGATTGTGAGACATCTTTAGCTGAACAGTTTTACTTGTTGTTACCACACACATCCAGTAGAGGTCCCCCTTGCAAATATAGTAGAGGACTGTGATTGACCTCCACATGAGAGATTTGTCATTGATTATAAATGTACTGTTTAAGAGTTCGTCACAGCAGTTCTGAAGAGAAACTGCAGCGTACATGAGGTCAGAAAATGAAAAATACTAGCATTGTCCACTTTTACTGATGGAAACAGCTGATTCTGTGCAGTGTCTTCACTGGTTGCCAAGCAACTTCATTCAGTGTGTGTTCACTTAAATAACCAGGTTACAGTCAGATTGCTCTAGTAAGCTGATTTCTTAAAGGTTCATGTGAACACAAAACCCAGTTTCCATAAGCGCGGTGAAGAATCAGATAAATCGTATTTCTTCATCTAGATGTCTCCTGAGAAATGTGATTACTGTTGCATGTAGACAGTACATGTACAATGTCTGATTTCTTTCTTAATCTTATTTTTCTGAAGACTTTTCTGAAGGCTGTATAAATTAAATTAACTTGACTTGATGTGACTTCTTTATAGACAGCATGTCAGCGAGGCACTAAAGGGGAAAATGCTCCTGGCTTTGCTTGCTGCACCAGCGTCTTCACAGGCTACATGCCAGATTTAGAGTGCTTTGTAAATACCACAAGTAATGACAAGAATGTAGACAACTTCACTGCTTGGTGTCAGTTCTCCTCATTAGTGTCGTCAGTGTCCTGCTAAAACAACACATCTCTTCATTTTCCAGTCCATTTTGGGTATTTGGCACTTGTCAGCTGACATTGTACAACACGTGTCATCCACCTGAAGGAAGGGGTGAACCCCTAAATGCTGCACATGTGAGAATACATTGACACAAAAGAAACTCAGATGGCTGTTCTTACATATCATGTTTACAACTGGGTCTCTGAGTCATACTGTCACCAGGCTCTCATGTTGTAGATGATATGCACAGGCAGCAGTGAGTTCTGTTCTGCTCAGTTCCTTCAAGTGTTGAATCACAGTTTTAATCTGACAGATTCATCTTAGTGTAGCTGACGTTTGATTAGTCATTGACTTGAAATGCGGAGCAGTGTGTGCTCCCATCACCATGATAACTTTGTGACAGAAACATTTGACATTCCTCATCTGGAAGGTTTTTATCCAACCATCTTGTATGACTTTTTCGTTTCCTTTTTCTTTCATACAGTTGAATTCCTTTCAATGAACTAAAACTGTCAGCAACTCTGAGTGAGCCGAGTGGTGTGGATGCTGCTGCGTATCCCCTCAATTATAACCATAGGATTCATGTACAGTAGGTCACAGGGTGCAGTGTTGTATGTGCTATGGGTGTCCACTGTGTGCACAAGGGATCGATGACAAAATTCAATACACTTAAAATTGGTAGCATGTAGTCTAAAATTGATGTGCTGTTGATGGACACATTGTGCATGATCTAAAAATGAAATGCATGGTGGAAATGAATCACAGCTGGTTACACACACCTGAATGTACTGGGCGGTGGGAATGACAACACTTTGTAGTTAACAATGACAATTGTGGATGGGGATGTAAAAAAAAAGAAAATATATATATATATATATAAATACAAATTAACATGATAATAATAATAAATAAATGCAAATAGCCTCAACTAAGGCTGCAACAATTGTTTCTTTTAATTATTGTTAATCATTTAGTCTATAAAATGGTGAAAAGGTCTAAGGTGACGTTCAATTTACAATGATATAAAACAGAGTGAAGCAGTAAGTCCTTACATTTGAGAAGGTGGAACCACAGAACCATGTGGTAGAAGTAATTATTAGTCAATTATGCAAAGCGCTTCAATTCATTCTTTGTTTACTGATTAAGTGACTCATTTTTTCAGCTCTAGACTCAATAGATATTAAATATTGGAGACAGAATTCAATATTTCACAGCACCTCAGAAGTAAGTAAAAAGTTATTTTCATAAAACAAAACTTCAATGGCATAATGTGGCTTTATGTGAATAAATCCCCTAAAGCTAGTATTCTTGCCCTGTGACTGAACCTTGACCCCAGGTAACTCCCTCCCACATGCCAGTTGTAGACTTGCTGAGTCCTCCCTCTCTCCTCTCTCCGCTCTCCTGTGCATGTCTTGACATGCCGTGAGACACCAGGGGGGAGGAGACAAGTAGAAACAAGAAAAACCAGAGTCAGAGAGAGAGAGACAGAGAGAGAGAGAGAGGGAGGGAGAAGGAGGTGTGATGTATGAACTGGGGGTGTGAGAAAGGAAAAGGGAATCTCATACTACAGCTGGGATTGATGCTTGAAATCTTCAGAAAAGCGGGACAGAAACTGAGAGGAGAAAAGACTTTAGCTGTAATTGGAAGACGGAGGACGACTCGGTCTGGGTAGGGGTGAGATACTGTGTCATTATATCTGTGAAAAACATGCTGTCAGTTCCTCTCTTGACTCATTCCTTTCCCCTTCTCTCTGGTTTCTGACGGAACAGCTCCACGATCTCCAGGATCGCACGATGAACCGTGGTAACTATGGATCCTCCTATGCGCACAGGCATTTTAAACCGTGCAGCGGAAATATCAAGACAAATCCGAAAGAAGAAGTGAACCATTAGCTGACTTGACCTTTCTCAGACTCCTTTTCCTGTCAGCCTGACACCTGAAGACACTGAGAATAACCGCCTGATGCAACACTTTCAGGCAGTGTGAGGAGCCGTTGCCTGTAGCTGTCACCAGTTGCAGCTCAAAATAAAAACCGGTGTAAAATGACTAGAGGAGCATGGGACGTGGAGTTCGGAGCAGTGAGTTGTCCCCTGGATGTCTGACCCGCAGGAACAAATGAGTAACAGTGGATCTGGTAGCAGCTCCAGCTTGCTCCAGGGCCGGCGTTTCTTCTGCCGGGAATGGGCCCTGGACAAGCTGCGGCACTACCTGAACACCCGCTCCGTGCCGGGACAGCCGCCGGGGCTGCTGGTGACGGGGGGCCCCGGCGCCGGGAAGACCGCCCTGTGCACCGAGGTGCTGTGGCCCACCTCAAAGGTGGGGCTGGCAGTCGGACTGGCACCGCGCGTCCTGGCCTCCCACTTCTGCCAGAGGGAGGACCAGAGGAGCATGGTGCTGTGGAGGTTTGTCCTGGGCCTGGTGGAGCAGCTTAGGACCTCACCTCTCCTCTCTCCTGGGTACGAAGAGGTCCTCAACAGCCCGTCTGTATCCTCTGCTCTGGAGCCCCTCACCTGTCAAAGAGACCCAGATGACACCTTCAAGAGGTTTGTATCATATTTCTTTTAAATTTGACTTTAAAAATTCTCAGTGAGGATGTCATTGCCGATTTTTTTTTGTGTGACAGTCACGCGATTGATCTGAAGAGGGCTTCTCTTCATTGAAGCAGGTTTCAGGGGGATTTCAAGGTTGCCAAATGAGAGGGAGAGGAAAGTTAACGAAAGGTAACGAGCACGAAACCCATCCAGGTGCTCGGCATGTGTGTGCATGTTCAAGTGCGTGACTCATTCCCAGCTCAACACCGCAAGATTGATGTCTGATATCACGTTCTGTAAATGGTGTTACTGTTGATGAAAGCAGGAGCAGCTGAACAAAGTCACATCCAACATGTGTCAGCAGGCAAACAAGAGGTTTATCAGATTGAGTCAGAATTGAAAACCTGCGCCACACGTTCCTTTTTGTTTTGTAAATGGTCAGTTTCAGCATTTGATTGTGGTAACCGAAAACATTCAACATATTTTGTCAATTTAGACACGATAACCCTGGTCATGAAAATGTAATCTGGTCTCCTGTCGACCAGACAAGCTTTGATAATTCGATCTGAGATCATTTCTTTGAGATCAAGACACTTTAATGACCCATTTTGTGTTTTGTAACATAAAACCTTCCTTGTTGATCTTAAGGCTGCACAGCGTGGAGGATATGAATTTGATTTGTAGCCTAAAAATCTAGGGCTGGGTGATATATTTAAAATCGATAAAGATAAAGCATGGGCAATATACCATGAGACTAAATACATTTGTCAACTGTCAGAGATTTCTAATTAAATATGCTGTGATAGAGGATTTTATATCACCTACTCTTTAGATATTACACTATAGCACAATAGCATGTGGCATATAGCATATCTATGCAAAATCAATCAATTGATGCTCAGTGTTTGTTGACAGGGTTTGTACAAAGTCTCGAAAGTTTGGAAAATGCAGAATTTGAATCGTTATGTTTTCAAGGATTCAAGAATATGCTTGAATTTAAATAAACTTCATAAAAAATGTGTGTTTTTCAACATGATCTGGTGTTTCATCATCGACACAACCACTCATGGAAAGTAACAATCTTTTAATATTTGAAATGAAACAATTCGGTCGTCATTTATAGTTTACAATTAGGTTAGGTTTCGAGAGTCTGGAAATGTTTAGTTTAGGTAACTTGAAAGTGCTTGAATTCTACTGTACGCTGTACGTGTACTGTGTTAAGTTTGAAACTAAATTATCTAAATGCACGGAAATAAATATGTTATACCTCCACTGGAAGTTGATCAACAATTGTATAGATTAATCAGCCTTAGCTGCAATGTCAGCAACACCTAATAAAACACCCATATACACATAAAACGCTCCCCACTGTGCCGAGGAAAAGGAGTGATTTAAGTGTGAAACACAGCGACAGCAAAGATCCATTAAGGCTTCGAAGCCGCCCCTATTTTTTCTAAATAGAGGTGATTCTCTGCAGGTGTTTCGACTGTGAACACACACAGAAAAAAGTTTCAAATCCTGTAAATGTAAAACCATGTGACCACTGAAGCAAAGAGAGGCCCGGACAGTCACAGGAAAAAGACGGCAGCAGCTATTCTTTCTAGTCTTACATTTATTCCTCCTCTCATAATGCAGCCCATTCACGGCAAACACAATGGGCCTCCAGTGTGAATGAATGCTACAGTGTTATTTACGACACAGCATCCTTTCAGAGAGGGGAAAAAAAGAACAAAGAGGTGAAAAATGCCTCCAGTACCCCAGTGACCATCTCAGCACCCGTCAGCGAGGTCCCTCTCCTCTCCAGAACTTTTTCACTCTTTCCCGGTGTGTTTACTCTGCGATGAGTCTGAGCCCTTTTACGCTCCTCCCGTGTTTGCTTACCTCTGGTGTGAAGTACCCAGCTGGATTCCACATTCCCGTCAGACTGGCTCACAGCCAGCCACTGTTTGTGTTTGTAGTTCTTGTGAGAGAAAGTGGCTGCGGGCGAAACACTGCCATGTGAGAACAGCCGTTGACAAACTGATGAAACATGGGCTTGATTTGGCAGCGAACGGGCATGCATGGGACTTATGCCTTGAATCAGCTGGAAGCTAGCTGTACTCAAGTCATTAACTCTTCGCTAAACGTTGATGTGGTGCCGCTCCGTCCGCCTCGAAACCTTCAGCAGTTAGATTTGAAGTTCACAAAGTTGTTTTCTGTCTGTGAATTGAAATCATAGCTGAAGAACAACTGGATGTGTTATTGATTGATAGTTTTAGGTTGGTTGGTACACTTGTATTTCAGTTCACTGGTCCATGGTCCATTTTATGTTCCCTCTATCTTATCTTAATATATATTCATACTTATATTTCTTAAATAAATGGTAAGCTTGTCAGTTCACATGATATAATCTCGTGGCATTTAGCTTTTAAACTTTTCTTTTATCCTTTTTACATTAGTAGTCTGTAGCTCATTGTTATGGCTGCCTATCTTGGCCAGGGTACGTTTGTCTTTAGTCTGAATGAGGCTCTCCTGGTCAAGTAAAGTTAAAATAAATATTGCATGAAAGAAGACATTTACATCAGTTAACAGTGTAGTGTTACTACGAAAACAGTTCTAAAGCTAGCTTGTCCCTGACTGTACAAATAAAGAGCTGCAAATGCTCAGTTTTCTAACTGATCTTTGCTCCTGAACTCAGCTCAGTAGCAAGGCAACGCAATGTTATTATGTATTATAGTATACCATGTATTTCATTGCAAGTAAACTCAATGTGTTTTAAATTAAAGTGCATGCAGCAACAAGTAATATACAGAATATAAAAGATAAGATACAAGGAAAGGCAACAGTGAAGAGAAGAAAGAATTCAAACACTGAATAACTGTAAAGAACCCCACAGACATGCACTGACACACACAAACAGTGTAGTACAATAACTAATCATAAGCCGGGGAAAAAATTGTTTCCAGTTTTCTTCTCAGCGTGGTCATCTGGCAGTTTGTTCCAGAGAACAGGAACAAAGTAACCAAAAGCTGGACCTGGATCTGGAGCCAGTGAAGTCATTTAAGTACTGGAGAAATAAGCTTGGCTCTGAGGGAACCTCATAATTATTGAAGCTTTGATTGTGGCATGCTCCCCTCTACAAGTCCTGTCAGTTCATAGTTCACCCACTGACCCGTGTCCAGGACGATGCGGGACGAATGGCGCGGAAATCATCAAGCTGCAGTAAAAGGTTGATTACACTTCCTCCTCCGCAGAACTGAAAGTGTACCCGGTGAGGGAGTGTCGCTTTAATCAGATGACTAAAGCACACAGAGCTTTGATAAGCTTGATAAAACCCAGATGCAACTGTCATCCTGGGCAGGGTTTAAATTTGCTTTTAATTGCAGGATATGGTCAATGATATAAACCAAGGCTACCGTGTAAGGTAATGTGTTATGGTAATGAGATGATTCACACACATTAAGGCTTGGTCTGTAAATATCTTCAGATAAGGATAGATATAGATAGAGGTGGATTTTCTTGGATTGACCATTACTGTTCTCCTATATCATTTTGTGTTCCTCATACATGAGGTTTAGTACTGAAACAAGTAATTGATCAAAAGAAGGTTAATAACCAACAGTTTAAATTGATCATATAAAGCCAGATCAAGCAAAAATGACAAACATATGCTGCTTCCAGATTCTCAGATTTAAAAATTTGCAGCTGTTCTCATTGTAAATTAAATATTTATGAGTTATAGACTGTTGTTTGCAAAAAAAAAGCAATTTAAAGATGCCGCCTTGGGATCTGAGAACTTGTGATGGCCTTTTTCTGATTATGAAATATGGATATATGAATTAATGATATAAAATATAAGATTTAGTTGCAGCCCCGAAGAGGTTTGTAAAATAAAAGAATCCAGGTGATTAATGGGAGTGTTTAATAACTGCAGGGGTTAGCAGATTTCAGCAGTAGCGGGCCACTTTTCCTGGAAGACCGCCTCAACAAACATCATAAAACTTAAATTTGTTTAATGATATATAACGTGAACCTACAGGGAAAGAGCAGAAGCGCTACTTCACATTCCTATTCAGGCTACTGACTAATTTATCGTGAGCTGAGATGTATTAGGATGCGGGTGGCTCCCCACCTCTCCATAATAATTTCCTGTGGTTAACCCTGAACTAACGTACATAAGACAACTTGCAGTGTCTCTTAATAAGTGACACTAGTTAAAATGTCCATTGGGTGAGGACAAATGTTTTAATTCATGGACAGGTTAAGGGAGGAGCAGAACATGGTGCATGTGATGTACAATGTCATGACAGTAGATCAAACAAGGCAAATTTGTTTGTTTGTTTCATCATTTACCAAAGTCTAATCATTAAGGATGACTCATTCTGTGATGTTGACATTTCACAACCCACTCCCTAAGCATATGTTAATCCTGAGGCTGATATTGTGTGTTGACCTCAACACGTTCAGTTATTGACCCTGTTGCTTTTAGTTACTCTTTCAACTACAGAGACTTCTGTTTGGTTATTTCACCAAGCTTCTGTATTAGCCGGAAGAAACGGAAACGTTCAGGCATTTCTGGCATACAGGTTGCATGACCTCTTCCCAGTGTTTTTTTAAACACGTCTGGATCTGTTTCCTTCCTGGTAGCAGTATATTCTATTTTTACAAGATTGGAAACCTTTTATTATTGTTATTAGCAAGCAACACTTTTTTTTTCTGTACTTGATTTTTCCAAGATGAACGGCTTTTTAGGTTTCAGGATTAAAGAAACCATGTTTGGTGACATTAAAGGTGACTGGACCTTCTGGTCATTCTTAAACATAGACATTAACAGTAATAACAGCACACACACAAACACACACCCTGTGGTTGTTGCAGGATCATTGACTTGCCTGTGTTTGAGCCATCCATTCAACAAGACCCCTGTCTGTGAGATATTTAAATCTGGTGGTGGACTGACCGACACACTGACATTACCGCCCCCAAGAGCCAACATGACTAAAAATCTTATCTTGGTTTGTTTGTGAAAAGTTAAAGCAACATTCTAAAATTCTCTAAGATTTATGGTTAAAATATATCATCAGTATCCATTATATATGGTAAGTCAGTGATCCAATAACTACTGCTTTACAACCCTTTCCTGACCTAGGTTAAATACAGGTCTGGCGCTGCTTGGCTTAGTGAGGTCAGGGTGAACATGGGTTTCTGTAATGACTACGATTACTGTACAGTAACCATAACAGTACTATGGATGTCAGAAAGCAGAGTTGTTGTTTGTCTTTGGCTCAGGCATACTTTTACTGCAGCCACAGTGGCTCTCTGGAAGCATCAACTTTGTTCCCAAGAACCCCGATTTCTTCATACAACTCACTTTCATTATGAAGTTTTCATGCTCCAACAGCTCTGAACATCATGTTGACTGCAGAATTTCATTCTCCCCAGATAAACGTCTTAAGTCTAGATTCATGAATAAGAGCCTGGAGACCTGAAAACCTTTGCTATTTGTGCTCACATGCTGGGTTCAGGTCCTCGTTCAGGATATGTTTTCTCTATTATCTTATGTATAATGTATTGTATTATGGTCAGGGGTAAATGGTTCTGCTGTAGTGTAGGTGAGAAGAAACATTTATTTGAATCAAAGCTCAGGTATGTTACAGTGAGGAGGTTTAAGTGTCAGAAAATGAATTTATCGTCAGTGGAAGCACCTCAAAAGGAGAGATGTAAAAGTATGCTTGGGTATGTTAGGATTGTGTGTGTGTGTGTGTGTGAGAGAGAGAGAGAGAGAGAGAGACTGCCATGGGTGGAGCAGGAAATGTCAGAAGTTCCATTAACCTGAGTCACCATCAGAGCAATGCAAGGTGTGGGTGCTGACTGTGCTCTTTAAAGGACAGTTACACTGTTATTTAGGTAACAATCACATTGCTGATGTTGCACCTAATCCACATTGTGAGCTGCTGTAAGTCAATGTCTCTCATTCAGCATTTCTTTCATCCGTCTTTCTAAAAGATTACTGTTCCTAAACATAACTTACCATATTCTAAGACAAAACACCCTCCACTACAACAGTTGCTGTAAGAGTTTGACCCGGTTAGTTTTTCTGTGATGTAATTAATCAATATAAAAGAAAATGCTCACATTTACTTTCAACTGCCTCATCTGCCCACGACTCCTTCATTTTTATATGCCTGTGTTAAATTGAATCTCTTGCTTTGTTCTTTCTGAAATGTCCTTAGAGCAGTGTTGGGACCCCTGTTGGACCTTCCTCCTCCTGCCCACCCTCTGATGGTGCTAGTGGACTCCCTGGATGTGGGATATGGGGCAGGTGAAGAAGGTGGGAAGAGTGGCTCCATTGCAGAGCTCCTGGCTGCCAATCAACACCTGCTGCCCAGCTGGCTGCTGCTGGTCTGCTCCGTCCGCCGCCATAACAAAACTGTGTGCAAGATGTTCTCAGGTATGAAGACCTCATTTTAATGGGCATTGCATTTTAAGATATTGCTATGTTGAAAATATGAACATCATAAAAAAGACAAAAATAATATGTGCCTACAACAACACTAGAACAACATGCTGTAAGAAAATATGACTAGATTGTTGTAAATACATGTATCAGAAATAAAGAAATGGATAGGCAGGTCAGGCAAGGCAAGGAGAGAAATTAAATGAAATGAAAAATGCGAGAATGAGATTTTTAATGGTATTACATCAGTAGATCCAGACAAATATCCAAAACTATTTTGGGGTTAAAAAACCTGCACTATCCATTTCTGTGTTGTAGGTTTTCGTAAGCTCTGTCTAGATGATCTGCGGAAGCCCCCGCCTGTTCGTGATGTGCAGCAGTACATCCTCTGCCGGCTGGATGAAGAAGCGGCACTTCGTCGTCAGCTCACCCCTGACACAGCTGACATGCTGAATCTGCTGCATATTAAGAGTGGCGGCTGCTTGCTTTTCCTTGAGCGTGTACTGGATGGTGTGGCAGGTGCACTGGTGGGTCTCCGCGAGATCCGGGACATCCCTGGGACTCTCAATGGACTCTATCTTTGGTTGTGCCAGAGACTGTTCCCCCGGGGGCTCTTTGCCTATGTCAAGCCTCTCCTCAATGTACTCTTGGCTGCCCCAAGGCCCCTCACGCCCCACCAGCTGTTCACTGCAGTCTGGACACATGACACCTTGCTCAGCCTCCAGGACTTCCAGAACAAGCTTCGAACCATCTCTCCTCTCCTGATCGATGGCCCTGGAGGCACAAAACTACTTTTTCATGCCAGCTTTGCTGAGTGGCTGATGGATGTTAAATACTGCACACAGAAGTACCTGTGTAGCAGAACAGAGGGCCACAGTATGCTTGCCATGGCTCTGACTTTGCAGGGACCCCATCTTGACCCTGAGGACACTTGCCAGCTAGCCACACATTTAGTTTGCTCAGGTCACCATAAAGATAACCCCTCATTATTGGCGCTGTGGATGCTGTGGGCAGATGTGCCTGCACTTAGTCCTGGCGGCAGTTGTGCCCTAACCACATCTTTAACCCAGCCTTCTGTCCTGGTCAGTCAGGAAGTTCTTCAGCTGTTAACAAGGAGTGGGCTTGTCTCTGCAATGTTTTTTTCAAATGCAGACCCAAGTGTCAGACTGCATTGTAAAGGTGAAGAGGGAACTGATTTACTACAGGCATTTGAAAGGGAGGTGTCTGTAAACCAGCCTGGTTCTACAGATGGACAAACCTTGCTTGCCAGTGCAGCCTACGAGGGTTCTGAAAATGTAGCCAAACTTCTCTTGACACACGGATCTGATCCGCTGGAATGTGATCATCAGGGTCAAACGGCACTGACTTTGGCTTCCAGGCAGGGTCATGTCAAAGTGTTGTCTGTGCTCCTGGAATGGGCAAAGAGCAAAGAGCCAGAAACTGCAATGTGGATGATGGAGCATGTCGACAATGAAGGCTGGACGGCACTGCGCTCTGCAGCTTGGGGAGGACACAATGAGGCTGTCCGGCTTCTTCTGGATGCAGGAGCAGATGTGGATGGATGCGACAGTGAGGGCCGGACTGCTCTCAGAGCTGCTGCATGGGGGGGTCATGAGGTAATTGTCCGTACCCTGCTGGACTATGGGGCACAGGTTGACAAAGCTGACAGCAAGGGCCGCACACCGCTTATTGCTGCTGCCTACATGGGACATCAAGAAGCTGTGGAGATATTGCTGGATCACAATGCAGAGGTTGACTTAGCTGATGGAGATGGGCGCACTGCTCTGTCAGTCACTGCTCTCTGTGTCCCTACTGCAGCAGGGGTGAAATGTTATGGTGAGGTAGCAAGTCTGTTACTGGAGCGTGGAGCAGATCCAGGACACAGAGACCATGATGGAATGACACCATTGCTTCTTGCAGCCTATGAGGGCCATGACGACGTAGTTGAGCTTCTGTTAGAAGCTGGTGCTGATGTAGATGACACTGCTGGCCCTGATGGCCATGTCCCTGCTGCAGCTGCTGTTACTCCCCTGCTGGCGGCTGCAGCAATGGGCCACATGAAGACAGTGTCACGTCTTCTTTTCTGGGGAGCAGCTGTGGACGCCATTGATTGTGAAGGCAGGACTGCACTGTGCCTGGCAGCAGCAAGAGGGAGTGTTGAGGTTGTTCGTGCCCTGCTGGATCGAGGGCTGGACGAGAACCACAAGGATGACCTTGGATGGACTCCACTGCACGCTGCTGCCTGTGAAGGCCATCGGTCTGTCTGTGTTACTTTGACAGAGCGAGGAAGCATGGCACGTGTCGGAGAGATGGACATTGAAGGACGCACACCCCTTATACTTGCTGCCCAGGAAGGTCACTGGAGCACTGTGAGGCTGTTGTTGGACAGACGTTCTCCCATTGACCACAGGGGATACGATGGACATTCTGCCTTGAGTGCCGCCCTCCTGGTGGGCCATGCTGAGGTTGCAGAGCTGCTTATGAAGCGAGGGGCTGATACCGATGTCCGGGATGCAGAGGGAAGGCCTCTGCTCTACCTCCTGGTGTTGGAGGGTCGCCTTGAAATGGCTACTCTCCTCATAGAGAAGGGGGGGGTGCCCCTGGAGTCCCGAGACTCTGAGGGCCGTACAGCGCTTCATGTGGCTTCCTGGCAGGGATGTGTGGAGATGGTAGATCTACTTTTAAAGCACGGGGCAAACCCCAATGCACAGGATACAGAAGGGAGACCACCAATGCATTCAGTGGCTTGGACAGGACATGCTGAAGTAGGACGTCGTCTCCTAGAAGCCAGCGGCGTCAATATAGACCTTGCTTGCCACCAGGGGGCAACAGCTCTGAGCATTGCTGCCCAGGAGGGACATACTAACACTGTTGCAATGCTTCTGAAAAGAGGTGCAAATCCCAATCACATGGATAAATATGGCCGTAGTCCAGTCAAAGTGGCTGGGAAACATGGGCACTTTAACATTGTCAGGCTCTTGGAGAGCTATGGAGCCAAGCCATATGTAGGCCTGTTGTCTAACTCTGGTACTTTCTCCCCTGCAAAACCCAATAAGATCCTCTCCTCAGGCATCTTGGAGAGTAATGGAGGTGAAGTCACAGCGACTACTTCCTCCTCTTCAGTATCTTCTCCCGCATCCACTGCAGAACGATTCCACTCCATGCAGAGCTCCCAAAACTCATCTACCTGCCACTCGCTGGCTACAGTGCAGACAGTGCCAGCTGACAGCCTCAGCTTTATTCAGCAGATCCAACAGCACTCACTTCCCCGCAGTCGTAGCCGTCCCTCCACCCTCCCCCCACCAGGGAGCTCATGCATTGGCAGCATCCATGGAAGCAGCCAAAGGCATCCCAAAGGCAGTCCTCCTGCCACTGTTTGCACAGTCACTGCCATGGTGCACAACTGTGAACTGCCTCAGAAAGGCTTGTCATCTGGACTTGAATATCATGACAAAATGAGTAAACAAAACTCAAACCTAATAAAAGCAGACAGGACTACTTACGCCGGTGGTAAATGGCACTCAGTTATGGCTTCCCTTGGGATAATGCCAGGGCAAGAGAGCCCTGCAGTAGGTGCTAAAAACAGGGAGAGTCCTCCCCTGGGCTACCCATATAAGCTACAGAGCCCACTTCAAGGGAAAGCTTGGGATTCTCCACCCCAAAAGAACATTTTGTCACCTACTTGCTACAGTTTTACCCCAGTCTCACCTTCTAGTGCCTTGCCAGAGGATGTTATGGTCACTATGACAACTGCAGACCCACAGCTTAATCTGAAACAGGCCATCAAACTGCAGTTTGAGGGTCCCACCAGTGCAGCCTTATACAAGAGAGAGACACCCCTGTGACTGCCGCTCCAATACATGATTAAAGGTTAGCTGTTGCTACACTTTCTTCAACCCTTTTTCTTTTACTTTGTGAGAGTATGAGTTGAAACAGTTCATCAACAGTAAATACAGTAGTTCAAAGAAAGGAATTTATCAAGCAAAACTGCCATAAACTAAGTATACCTATATTGTGGTTTTTAAAAAAAAGTCTCAGGTGGCATACATTTAGAGCATTCACAGAAATGCAAACTCTAATGACAACATCTTTGTTTTAGGTGGAGTTGGACATTTTTGCAGTTAAAGGAGAAGGCGGTTCTTCACCGTGTACAATGACTTTGAGTTCAGATAAGAGAGTGATCACTTTCCCCACCCCCTTGAAAAAATCAGAGGAAGAATGAACTGAATGACATCAAAGCTTACTTTCTTGAATGTTTCGTCAATAACACTCCCGATTATTGAACAAAAATGTCTAGGTTGGCTTATGTTTTAAATTATTATTTTACTAGGTAAGATCCCTTTTTTAAGCAGTAAACAACCTTGTTTAAGACCTTTAAGCTTGTGGCCTTTATCTTTATTGAAGCCTTCGATATTTACTATAAACTGGCCTTCATCCCCCATCGCTGGTCCATCGCTGACAACCAATAACAGTTTGCAGAAAAGCAAGCCTACCAAAGCTTGACCCAGTGCGTGGTTTATGATGCAAACTATAAAAGACAACCAAGTTTAATTGACCAACTTGGCTCGCTCACAACAGTGTGTCTTTGAGCAGGCAGGAAGGAAAGTGAAAATTGGACAAAAAAAACTGAGGGTGGATGTGGGAGGGTTGTTAATTCCAAACTTGTATGTGGCCTAAAGAAATTTCTAGTTCTTCATTTTTCATTGGATTCATATTTAATTACATTCATTCATTAAAACGGCAAATGATGCCATAAAATTGTCTACCTCTGCTCTGTCTGCTTAATTTTGAATGTGTGTGCGCATGTTTAAATGTTTTATTTCATGCACTTTACGAGTAAATGTCAGGGATAGCTTCTGATGTGGTAGCATCATGCAGAGATGAAAGTCTGCCAGCGGGCTGATGGTGGCCACCTGTGATTTTAAAGCTATTGGGCAATTTTGAAACTGGAGAAAGGAGGGCTCTGCAGACAGGTCCAATAGTGGGTTTTATTTAGACTTATTTAGTGGTTCAGTATAGAGAGTTCAAGCCTCCCCTCTTTATAGCTTCTAGCTATGCTCTTTATCGCTTGAAATTCAGTATATTTACTCAGAGGGTTACTTTCATGTGTTTTTCCGAAACATGTTTTTGGGGTCCTTATTCAAAGCTAAATGTATCTACTATACTGGACAGCCAAATTTGAATATCTTGTGATTTTAAGTGACAATTATTTTGCCAAAATAAGATAACATTACCCAAGAGTCCTAGCAATTGTTAGCTTTTGTTGAATGGAAACGCATCTTTATTTTATATTTGTATTAATATCTTTATTTTGTGATATAGAATTAAACAGTTTCCATCCAGTACTGTAGTAGATACCCATTTAGCTTAGAATATGGATAGAAACCCCCACAGAAAGCTACATATAATGGAACACAAGCTAACCCAGATGTGGGGTGGGACTTCGGCTCTCTATAGTCGAGCACACAGACAGCCATGCGTCAGTGTTTTCAAAAAAATCTTTTTTCTTTTACTCTGAAGAGCATTTTGAAAAGCTCTGTTTTTTTTGTTGGAAAATGTCAGCTTGGTGTGGCAGAAAGGCCAACTGAGAGAAAAAGGTCCCTTGAAATTATACACATTATCGAAGACATGCATCTGCATCCAGCAAAATGTGCTGAACTTTATATATGGTGCCACTAATGTGACTCACAAAAAGATAGTACTGTGTACATGCTATATGTTTGTATGCATACTCACAAGTCATGCTTGACAGCTGTGTTAGTGCTTTTATATGGACACGCTGGAAAGGTCTGCGGTAGTGTTCAACCACTTTGCCTCTCTTTAATCCCTCTGGAAGAACATCAGTCTACACACTGTGTTTATTGTAAGGTAAGGACAAAAGCATACTTGTTTTGGAAATATGCCCTATCACATGCCCTGCTTGGTAGACAGGATCCAAATGGAAACATCAGGTGTACACGGGTGTACAGACTCTTAAACATTAAAACAAAATGCAATGGGGGACACCAGAAATATTGGTATTTGCTTGACACACTGAGAATCAGAGAGGGTGAGCTGCTTATACTGTACAAATGCACTTTAAATAATTGGGTAATTTTATGTTGGTTTCTTGTGTGTAGGAGGCCAGTCATTTCCATAATTATTCTCCCACAGCTCATCAATGAATACAGTGAGCACAAGGTTATGATGTGCTTACACAAATGCATTAAAATGTAAATTAAACAATGCTTGCTCCTCACAGACAAACTGAACAAGTATAACGTTTGGCAAAAAAAAATATAGATATACTTATCAAACAATCAACTGCATAATAAGTTTTAAAAGTCATCATGTAAGTAGATTGTGAGAGAATTATTCTTGGTATTATTTCCATTTCATTATTCTTCAAGAGTGCAGCAACTGTGGTAAATCATGAACAGGGGTAAAAAAGTGGGGGAAAACTGTTGTTTTTAAGATTGGACATGGATTTTTTCTGGATAATGTTGAAATAGAAAGAAAAGCTACATTGTATGTGAAGATGCAAATCATCTACTGTAAATAAAATAGGAGCCGAAGAAAGGGGGAATAGAGGGCTAGTGAACTGGGAGAAGGGGTCTGCTATTTGAGGAATAGGAAAGCTGGATGACAGGATGACCAGCTGGCGAGAAAACAACAGGGCCCTCTGACTGGAGAACAATGGAGAAACAGGATAGTTCATCAGCTAGGAAACAGCTGATGGGAAACAGGAAGATTTACTCTTGCAGAGAAGGAGATGACGTTCACAGTGAAAAGAGCAGATGAATGATCCCAGACCAAAACAACATGGGGTCAACAGAGAGCTAACCCATGCTTTAGTAAAATATGTCTCCTTGGTAACATCTAGTGGCAGTGGTTTTGTATAACAACCTGCACAACCCTAAATCATGCACTAACGTGTTTCCTCGTCTCTACCTGCACAAACTGACTAAGGTGAGGTGATCTGGCTCTAATGTTAAAAGCTATTACAGCTAGCATACTGCATATTAAAAGTTTATTGTATTTAATTTCTATATTTGCTAGAATATGATTATTGTTGGATCTTTGTACAATGTCAATGAGCTGGTATCCTGTTGAGACTACATTGCAGTGTCTCATCAACAACAAACATTAGCTTGCTAGTTTATGTGTTAGCTACTTCACATTCTGGGTTGCCTGTCCACCAAACAAAATGTTGTAATGTAATTCTTCCAAGTGAAGTGCAAACAGTTATGCTAGTATTCTGGGGTGCCTGAGATGTAGAGCAATCCCAGCAAATATACAGAGCCATAACCAGGTAGTTCGGGGAGCCTATGGTGCTGAAAACTCCAAGCAAACGCAAGTACTTATTTTACAGTTTAAACCATACAATTCTTAAGGAAGACTAATTAATTTTATCTCGCCTTATGTGTTTTTTTTTACCCACTTGTAATAAGAAGGTGAAACAAAATATGTAACAATCACTAAAGGATGACAAAACATCCTTTGGTGGACAAGATTATGTAATGTTCTTTGGCTTTACACAAAGCCTTCTAACACTCCTCTTATTTGGCTACAAAAAATCTCCACCATTTGGTGTCTGATACATAACTTGTTAAAAAATCCCTAATAGATCTAGTTTAGCTAGCTGTATGCCAAAGAGAGGGACAATCCTGTTCACTTACAATAAAAAGTGGGAATTTTATGAAAATTCCCAGTATGATGTTTACATAAGGCTATATGGTATTGGTAATGAGATATTTCCATACAAACTCCTGCCTTTATACCACTGCTTGAACCCAGATCCTAAAGGCACTATTGTGGATAATGGAAAAATAAAATCCTGTGGAGAGGTTGGTATGAATCTCTCAGATGGAGGAGGAAATTGACTTAAAATGCAAACAAAGCTCTTATGTTATTCTTCACTTGGCAACAGATATGAGTAAGTGGGCGTTAGACCCAAGAGATTCCTCTTTCAGTTCTTTCATTTCATTTTGTGGTTATTCAATTTCATCAGCATCATTTCCCACTAGTGCAAGAAATGGCTGGCATATAGTGTCAAATAAATGTCAAATGATTGATTGTTAAGTTAACGTCAAATACTGGTGAAAAAGGGCTGATATATTTTATTATAAAATAATCATGATCTCCTTTCTGTAATTTGTAGATGCAATATTTATATACAGCAATATGACACAAATTAACTAACATGTTGCAATTACCCCAAAATTCACTTAAAATATGCCTGTAATGTTCCATAGTTAATTGCTACAATAGAAACCAAGATATGTATAAGCTTTATTTTATGTTGTTGTGACTCAGCCATTGTATCTCTGGAAAGGCTTGTAATTTTGCTGACAGTCCTTCTGATTATAAGACTTGATAATACCAGGATTTACTAGATCTTTTTGTCATATGAAACGGAACAAGGAAGGAAACTTAGGAAAAGAGAAAATAATAGAGTTTTGGAGATTAATACTTGAATACGTGAATTTCAGGCAACATTTTAATTTCATTTTTATGTACAGTTAACATGTCAACACAACAGTAGAATTTCCAAGAATTAACACATTTATAACACAACAATCATTATTCATATTCTATAGTCATAAAAAGAAAAATAATAGCAGAGGAAACCAACTTGTCTTTTGTAATGAAAATGGATCTCACCCAGAACTGTACACCCTGCTAAGATATCAGGTCTGTCTTTATATGCCTAGCTTAAACAAAGAGAGGATGGTACCGTTTTGGATGTAACCCAATTACTAGAAATGCACACTAATCAAACTAAATGTCTTTGGTAAAAGTAGCAATTTTACAATAGAAAAACAATAAACTCCATTACATGTAAAAGTTGTCTATTCAAAATTTGACAAAATAAGTAAAAAGTATTTTACTTTAAAATGTACTAACGTATCAAAGTAAATGTACTGACCAAAGAAAGGTCTCATGTGTCATCGTGCTAAATTATTCATGCATAAACAAATAAACATTATTAAGCTACTTATAACTATTTCATTATACTGTTGAGATGTTTAAACTACTACAGTATATCATTTTTGCTGTCTGGGGGAAAATGCATGTCTCAAGTTTTAAGGATTGTTCTACTTTCAGATTAGGTAAAGGATTACATGCTCAGGTTTCCATTTCTAAAACTGGTTAGATAATGTCAGAATTAATGCATATTAATCTAGCTGAAACAAGGCTAAAGTAGAAGTTTTCTACCTAACAACAATAATGTGACTTTATCTCGATTGTCAAATTTTTATCTGAACAATATTGAGTAACCACAGCTGTCACCACAGATTTGAGTGGTAGTGGAGTAAAAGTAGAAAGTATCCTAAAAATGAAATACTAGTACTAACATTACTGAAAATATACTGTGTAAATGTACTTAATTTCACACCCCTGCCTTATCCCAAATAAGCAGTGATCCCCTGAATGAAACATCTGCTATATTCAGCCACATTTCACAAGGAGTATGGTTCCACTGCTGATGATTCACCCACCCTGTACTTTCTGGCATCCTCGTGTAAAATACAAAATCCATAAAAAAATCTTGGATATACATGTCAGAAACTGCTGGTGAAAGAAGAGAGTGGGAAGACTGAAAAAAGCACACAAGCTCCACTCGACAGTAAATATCAGTGACAGCTTGAAAAATTGTAGAATTTGCAGGAATTACTGAAGCCTCTCGTGGCAACATTCAACCAAGATTTGAACACAGCAAAATAAAACACACTGGGAAGGAAAATGTATCTCTGCCCCTCCAGTTGAAATAATCGTTTTAACTGTAATGAATGATGATAGTGGATGTGTGTGCATGCATATTTGTCCTGGACCTTGTTGCATTAAATCCATACAAAGGGAATACTGTTCAGAGTTGATTTGTCAGTGCTAATCTCTGCAGGTTAGCAGCTGTGGGTGGAAACCTAACCCTGACAAAAGGTAGCATGCCCTGGAGAAAATTAAAGGCAGCACAGACAGACATTGTACTGATAATAATTTAACTGCAATCTATAAACACAAGCAATTAGCAGTTGTATTTGATCTTGAACCATTAAAAGCAGCAAAACTAAACTAAGCTAATGCTACACTGACAACTATGTTTTCTCAGTGTAGCACCAACAGATTTTTGTCTTTTTTCATTTTTACACCTAACCCTGCTCTTATGGTCCAGCTAGACCAAACACATAATTTGTCAGTCACATTTTAGTTGGCTCCTACAAGTGAAGTTTGCAGAATCAGCACAGGAGCTGCATGTGATTGTAGTTCAGCAGTCAAGTTACCCAAATTGGTTTTATTAAGAGTAAATACACACTAGGTCTCAGGTGTGATTGGTTACCTCACCAAAGTTTCTTTAAACATTGTGTATCTTTAAACATCAGCTCTCTCTTTCTAGTCCTGGGTCGCTTTGTACTGGTATATCTTAATGCAATGCTGCATGCTGTCGGACACTGCTAGTTGGCCCTCAGGAAGCAAGGTCAAGCCACGTGGACTACTCAAGCCCTGAGTTACCATGGGCCACCCCACTCCCTGTGCTGGGTATAAAATGACTCTGTGCTGTTCCCCCCAGTCCGCTACCAGCACATTTCCATCTGTATCTATACAGATTCCCCAGGGGCAGGCCAGGACAGGTCCCATAACAGCACATACACCCAGAACTCTCACTGTGTTCCAGCCTGGCTCCAGCACTTTGATGCAAGGCACACGACCTGTTTCATTGCCCCTTTCAGACACAGCTACCATGCCTGAGCTCAAGCAAGCTGCCAGTAAGTAGGGCCGGTGGAATCCGGTTACCACTGTGCGCTCAAGGCGGGAACCTGTCTTGGGGTCAAGCTTTAGAGCAATTAGGGTACCTTTCCGGATATCAGCTACCAGGAACTCATCCAGCCTGGTTACGGTCACACCCCTGGGAGCCTCAAGCTCATCTTTTGCAGAGCCCAACCCTGACCCTCCAAAGGTCTGAAGCAGGCGACCATGCCGGCTGAACACAAGCAGGGCTCGCTCAGCTGCACAGCTTAGTGCAATCAAACCCTTAGCATTGACAGCAATGTCAAAGTAGTTCCGACATCGTCTGGCAGAGCCATCAGAAGTTGGCGAGGTCACTTGCTGGAGGACATTGCCCCGAGGGTCAGTCACCTGTTTTAAAGTTTAAATTTAGTTTGGTGGCAACTTTGCACATTTGCTATAGTACACATACTGTATGTTGTAGGTGTCCGAAAGACATTTAACACATCACTTACCTGAACACGGGCATTTCCGCAGTCCACTATAAAGAGTTGGCCCTGTGGTGAGGCATGGATACCACTTGGCAGGGTAAGGTCAGCCCTACCAGAACCTTGCTTCCCAAACTGCCTGATCAGATGGACTCCTCTGGGGTTGAACACTGTTAAGGATGGGTCGCCCTCCTCCTCCAACTCCATGAGGGCGGGCTCTCCTCTTTCACTTCTGCCTCTCTTTGGCTCTTGAGAGGAACCATCTATGACAGACATGGACAAAGACCTAGCCACCAGGGGTTGTTTTGAGCCAGCCACTGTGTTTTTTTTCTGTGACTGGTGCAGAATATTATGACTTCTATATGTAGGGTACGAGAGGGTCTTTCCCATGTCACAGACCCTAGGCCCCCTACTGAGAGTTGGTGAGGTTGAGGTGGAGCTTGACGTTGAGTTGAAGTTGCCACACTTCACCCTCCACCCTCCTACGTGCTCATTTGTCCCACCAGTGATCAACGGGCGTGTCTTGTGTGTCAAGTCCACTGCAGACTTTGATAGACGGCACTTGTAGTTCAAAGAGCCTCTGTTCATACTGTAGTCATGAGATGGGCTAACGATGAAAGTATAGCTGGAGTCAAGGCTGTCTGTTGGGGATGGAGCTCGGCCAGAGTCACCATGAGTCCCTAAAGAGTGTTCATCTGAGGACTGGCTGAGGCAAGAGTGAGGTCGGCCCCTGGTAGTGAGGTCTAGGCAGCTTTGGCTGGTCAGCGGCTCTCTTGGAGTCTTCCTGGAAGATGTTAGGGCAATGTTACCATACATCAAATGTTTACTGTTCAAATCTTGACTCACTTTCCCTTTATCTCCATCCTGGTTGTCTGAACTCAAGCAGTGACGCAGCTTAGCATGCTCCCGTCTTCGTTCAGGTGAGGGGGATGGCTTCCTACCAGAGACCTGAAAAAGTGACCTCCTCTCATTCCTGGGAGAATAGTGTTTTCTATTACTATTCATCTTGTACACCTGCTCCTTGCCTGCCATATCCATGTTTTTAAGTACTGTAGGGACTGTCAGAAATACGTCCTCCCCTTGTGACTGAAAGGAGGCTGATTCCATCTCATCATCCTGGGATGACTCCCAGTCAGACTGTTCACACTTTGGAAGCCAATGACAAATATTTGTTGAGGATAACTTTTGTTCCTCTTCGGATTCCAGATCACTCCGGGTAGAGAGGCTGATCTTTCTAACAACTCTGCCTGTTGGTGAGGTCCACCCCTGTCCTACGGTGCTTTTTTCTCCCGCAGCACCGTGATGGTTTGTGTCTTCACACTGCATCTCATGTGAATGGAGAGCACATAACTGCCCATGTGGCCCACAACCTCCGACATGCAGGCACAGGCTTTGTTCTTGCACACGAATATCTCCAAAGTCGACAGCATTAGGTTGGGAGCTGGGTTTGAAGTTCACTTTCTTAAGGGAAACTGAGATTTCCCAGGGTTGTAGGATCTCTGCAACCTCCTTCAGCAGTAGGTTCTGGGGTAGCCCACTTTCATCCACACCGGACTGTTGACCCACCTCCTGAATCTGCTGCTGAAGTTGATCCAGTTTACGGAGCCTTTGGTCCAAAAGGGACTGGCTGACCCGGGCTGCTGCCATGTTCTCCCTCTGAACCTGCTCCAGACGCTGCTGAGTGTCACGATGGTCCTGCTCCACCCTCTCGAGCAGGCGTCGCTCTTCTCTGCGTGCACCCAGGATGGCCCGCTCTAGACCTCGTTTCACAGATTTAGTCTCAGTTGCATGACGCTCTTGTAAGCGATGCAGTTCTGCCTCTGCCTGGGCAAGGTCGCTCCGTGCCTGTGTCACCCAGCATGGAGGGGTCTGGTGCAGGAGAGCAGGGGAAGGGCCCTCTGACTGACGATCTGGACTGGGCGTGTGGGCTGGGATAGGGGAGGAGGGATTGCTACCCACAAACATCATGATGGATGGATCTTTAATTATTTGCTAGCATTCAATTTGAGTTCCTGTAGAAATAAATAATAAAAGGCAAGGGAAGATAAATGCACACATAAAAAACTAAATTATGAACATAATAAAAGCCTATTGAACCACAGTAATAAAAATGTTAACATGAACAGTGTTATTAGAATGAAAACATAAAACTATTGTGATTTTCTGTTGTTTAGGATCTTTGCTGTTTTCATTTTTGGAACTATTTCACTAAATCTAAATCAAACAAAGGATTATAATCAAAGGAATTCTCCCCCTGAAATTTGATTGACCACTTAATAAAGAAAAGGGTGCCACTTATTCTTACGGGATCAGTGTGACACAAACCTCAGTTTTAAGCCTCCATGTCAATGGCCAAAACTGATATGACACCTAATGTTTTGTGTAGCCCCAATGTATTTTTAAACAGATGGCCATTAGCAAAGACATTCCTCTCAATCTGTACCCCAACATGACATATACCCAACAAATACTGAGTGAATCATGAATGAATCATAATTTGTTATACATATTTATAAGTTGTTTAAATGGTAAGCCATTTGAAAGCAAGTATGTTAGCATTCTCAACAGCGATGGAAGTAAATAGTAAGATAGCTAACATAAGAATTAGTATAGTTTGCAAGTGATTTAAAAAAATAGCTATTCCTATTCCTGCTATTTTAAATCTGTGAACCGCAAATGTATAAAGCATGGAGACCAAGTGTGGCTAAATGTGGCAAGTGAGAGACAATCATATATAACCCCATTAAATATAGTGCACTTTCTGAGGCTGTAGCATGTGTTGTTGTTGTATTGTAGAATAATATGCAAAATAGTTGACATCCAAATATGACACAATGTACAACAATGACTATCACTTGACGTGATTTTCTTTATGGGGAAATGTGTAACAGACACTTAATCAAAAAATGTAGTTCACTGAACCTTGCACACTCTAATTCAGCCTGGCAAAGGAAACTAATTATTTTACTATTTGCACCAGACATATCTTTTATTAGTTTTTTTCTATGTTGCCAAGTGAAGAGATGCTTATGGAAAGGTGATACAGCTATAGAGGAAGGCCATAAGAGGGACAAGGCTGTGGGCAGAAAGAAGTAGCGTAGAGGAGGAAGAAAGTTTTGAATTTTGCATCTAGAAATCTATTAGCATTTCAAATGGCGGCAAACAGCCAGAAGCATCCAGAGTGAGGGCGAGAGTGGGAGGTGAGGAGACAGCCCGAGTGTCAACACAACAATACTTCTCAACTCCCCAGTTCTGCCAACAGACCCCGCTTTGATATTTTATTCATGAGCAGAACAAAGTGATATAGTGAAAGATGTCTGTCCTCAATATGATGTATTGTGATCGTACTGGAACCCCAGGGAGCCATCATATAATAAAGATAAAGTAGCATTCTTATCGAGAATACATTAGAAAATGTATAGTTAATTTTTTCATTTAGAGAAATGGGTACGGTTTCCAGCCCTATGCATGAATACTATATAATGCGTTTTGCTATTTTATATTTTAAATAGTATTTCTAAAATGGACTGAACAAGCTTCAACAAGCTTTGTGTTGAAGAGTTTATCAGCATTGTAGTTTCATCAAACAAAAAAAGGCTAACGTTACGAGTCTAAAGAAAGCTAAGTAGTATGCCATAGTGCTCATTTTGAATGTGCAATAGAGATTATAAAGTGATTACAGTGTGTTTGGTATGAATATATATATATATATATACACACATACACTGTGTGGTGGATCTAGAACATTTGTGGTGATTTTACTTTTGTCAGTCCCTGTTTATAAATACAATGAAAGTCTGTGTGATGATTATTTTTGGCAAACAACCTCCGTTTCACTGACAGACTATGTAACTCTTTAGAAATGTTGCAAATAGAATAACTGTGGAGCTCTGCAGGTAACATGCAGGGTAACAAGTGTGCCAGTCTGTGTGAGCTTTGGTACATTTCATTTGAGAAAGAAATAGATTATTTTTGTTTTATGGTGCAGCCTTTTGTTCAACAAGAAAGTGCTTTACAAAACAGTCTTTTTCAACCAAATAGTTCCAAATACTGAATAAAAGGTATGCGATATAACAATATATTCATTTAGTAATATTCAATGGTTTAGCAAAAGGGAGAAGATGTGAGAGGAAAAGAAAAAAGCTCAAAAACAAGAGGAAGAAGAAGCCATTATTTTCTATATATTTAAAAGAATCCCATAAATTGTGGTACAAAAAAATGCATAAAAATGGATGCATAATATTAAACTGTACCCTCTAGTCCTTTGATTTGGCCACTTATCCTAAACCTGGCCTACGGACCCTATTTTGAACTCTAAACGTAACTGGTAGATGCACTCTTAGTATTAGCATCTTGATCTTGGCCTTATTTCCACCCTAACCCCAATTTAATTGTTCACTATGGGTGATCTTTTTTCTTGGCTTTATTTATTGCACTTGGATTGACAGAACCCCACGTTGCAAATCTAATTCATATTTCGAATTGTTCACTTTTCAGTGATATGTAAGCTGCACGAGTAAGTCTGGAATGTGTTCCTTTTAGCTTGTTTTTTAATCCTGGTTTTCTTGTTGTTTAGCGTTGAGTAGGCAGAAAGGCATTCAACAAAGGGGTAGCGCCTGGTCGCAGAGTGGGTTAGGTGTTAGTATGGGTACCTTGATTGTGGGAACGCCCCTCTGGGATCACCTTTGGAATACTCTGGAGCACTATCAGGCTCTGCTTGTACGAACTGGAGCAATGTCAGTGTCAAAAACTGGTGTGCTTGGTTGTGGCAATGAGTAAAGCTTAGCTCTTTATGTATCTGTGGTTTGTCCTGTGCGTGCTGGGTGTAAAAACCATCAACCTAATCAGCTTCAGCCGATCATCAGAAAGGCTGAAAATATTGAAAAGTGGACTCTCACGTCGCTGGTTTCGATTTGAAGACCACAACAAAGCATTAAATCTCACCAGCATTATGTGAAGCGAAAATGGAGAGATGCTCATGTCAGTCATGTAATGGTCCTGCACCGTACAACTTAAAACTTGTTTTGTTTTGTGGGTACACATAATTTTAAGTAAAAAGGCTATGCAATAATCATATAATACCAGCAATAATAAAGAAGCTGTTGGAATTGCTGTTGATTTAGTAGTTGAGGAAGTGTATTTATTTGAATTAGTGTGGCATTTGTATCAGGGGAGTGAATAATTTAAGCAGCCTGCTGTAAGTATACTTGCTGCGGTATAAGTTACTTAACACATTACTAATTCAAGTTGTTCGTTTGAAACTGGAGGCCATGTTTGTTGACCTGTACTTGGGTAAAATAATGAATGCAGAACTTTTACTTGCAGTAGACTGTTGTTTCTCTGTGTGGTGTAGATACTTGTATTTTAGGAATGGATTTTGAGTGTTCCTTCCACCAGCAGTGCCAGTGAAGTTATTTATGTTGGAGATAAGTGACAGGTGTATCTGAGGCACTGTGCCAGTCCAATCCCTTTGTGCCACACACCAGGTTTCCACTCGCATCATCAAACTACATTATAGATGACGAGGGTCTAGTTGCTCATCTTGTGACTGGGTCACATTAGGAAAACACTCGAATGTCTTACTACACCATGTTTGTTAAAAAAAATAAGACTACATTTTAGAAGGAATCAAAAAAACTGTACTTAAACAAAAAAGTGCATAAAAAAATGAACTTGCTGAACTCTTTTTGGTTGCATTTTCACACAAAAGAACAATAAAGTCAAGGAGCACTCAGTCAAATTGTACTTTTATAATAAAACCATTAAAAACTGATTTTGAAGAACAATAAAAAAACTTATCCATCACCACGTCTTACCTGCAGTCAGGTACCAGCACTGCTACAACCCCATGTTCTGCTCTTCTGCACGTCTCCCCACTCCCTCACTTTTACCATCCACCTCTGGCCCTCCCTTTGGGCCGTTTCCCCTCTCGTTGGCTGTTGCTAGGAGACCGCCAAGCCGACTCCAGTTTCCCCTGTACGCATCCACAATGGACATTTTTCTTGGCCTTCAAGCTGTGTACTTTATGCTCAACTTGGAGTCCTGCTGTGTGTTTAAAAGAATACCACTTGAAAGGGTCAGAGTAGGGAAAATGTTCAGAAATAACACAAACCACACTTCTTTAATAATGCTGTGAAAAACACCTGTGAGCTTTTGTGAAGCCGTGCTGTGTGGAGCAATTGCAAGGAAGTGTTCCTGTTGTGGTGAATTTACTTTGCCATCTGCATCAAATGACATTGATTTCAAGAGTCGGTTAGCATGCTGTCTTTGTGTTTGGCCCATACTCAGTTCTGGGTTTGAGCCCGTTCTTTCTGCACAGTTTCTGGGATGTACGGGTGACTGGGGTTGCAACTATCAATTATTGCCATTATCAGTTAATCTAGTTAATAAAGTTATTTTCTCCATTGATCGGTTAAGCACTTCATCCATAAAATGTCAGCCAATAGTAAAAAATGTAAAAATATTTTCAAAAGATCTCAAAGATTAGTTTACTGTTACAGGAAACCAGCAAATAATTACTTTTGAGAGGCTGGAAACCTGGAAATGGATTTTTGCTTAAAGACTTAAACTGATTATCAGAGTTGTTGCAGATAGTTTTTTACTTGATTGACTATTTTGATTCATTTACTAAGTATTTCAGCTCCACTGGTGACCGGTCCAAGTGAGTACATTACTTGGAATATCTCTGTGATTCTATCATGATTGTAACATTATTAAGGCTGCAACTCACGATTAGTATTATTTAATCTCCTAATTATTTTCTTGATTAATAATTTGGTTTGTAAAATGTCCCAAATATAATTCCTTTATGATGATATCAAGCACAGAAGAACAGCAAATCCTCACATTGGACGATCTGGAATATAAAATATTTGGCATTTCTTCTGCCTTAAAACCATTTACTGCTCATCAGAGTAGTTGTTTTGTTTCGATTATTTGTAATTGATTATTCGACTAACTGTTTTAGCTCATTAAACAAGTTGTGTCTTTGACTCCTCTCCATCCAGTTATTTATGTACTGATTGAGTTTCTTCAGCAGTTAACCACTTTGCTGGACACTTCTGCATTTATCACTGCCTGAATAATGGCAGATGAGAACGAGTGTGATGAGAATAATTATATTCTCTATATTATAGGAGAATAGTATATTTATACTTAATCTAGCGCCACATTACCGGTGTGAAGAGGTGTAAACATATAAATGATACTCCAAACACCTGACATTGGTATACTAGTGTGCAGGCACAAGGCTGGGAGGGGCCCCAGCCCCCAAAATGGATAAATAATAAATGAACACCGCTTAGTATTTGTGCAGCAAGCATGTTGACATGCTTACTGGTGAAGTGTTTTCCAGTCTTTGGTCCCTGTGGTTCCCTACCTGGGGCTTGGGCTAAAGGTGTCCCAAGGACAAATTGCACAAAATAATATTTTTTTCCTATATATTTCTTTTTACTAGTTAGTTTTTCAGGTCTCTAAAAATCTTTCAAATAAAAAAAATTCAAGAAGCAAGTTCCCTCTTTGGTTGAACATTTAAGCCATTCAGTCTGAGGAGTGTTCGGAGTAAACATTACCAACTGCACGAGCCTAAAAGGTTGGGGTTTACTGTTTGACCACTCTGGAGATTCGAGGTTTACATGGAACATAGATTAATACTCTCCACCACTTGAGGTTCATAGTCACCAGGCAACAAAGAAAGGACATTGGACAAATGTGATATTGCTAGGCAAAGAATTTATAAATTAATAAAAACATTCCCTTTGTAGTGTTCTTCTGACAGCTTTTCCCCACTTTGTATTTTTGTCCTTTTTTTCCTAATGATTTCAAAATATAGAAAAATATTTCTGACAACATTCATCATTACATTATTCTTTGCATGATTTTTCATTCTTTCCTGTTGGTTATTTCACATCCCTTCGCATTTTTGACCCATTGCTTTTTACAGTATTTACACATTAAATCCGACCACGTCGTCTTTCAGCTTCAAACGGCGGCGACACCAGAGCGTGTTTTGCATAGATCACAGGGGAGAAATCTGTCAGGGCTGAGAAGTCAAAGCTTTTCAAAAGGAAAAAGGAAAAGTGAGAAGATGCTGTACATCCCGTGATACCCAGTACAAATCAACACATGAAAAATCCATTTCAAAACATGGCACAACGCGTACATGATGCGTTAACGAAATGAGATGTGAAAACCACCCCAGTCCCTTCAGATTTACTGTATACATGTTCAAAGCAGGATAGCCGAAACTCTTTCAGTTGATATAATCACATAAAATCACTTGCAGAAATAAACTAACTGAGCGTGCATTTGCAACTAAAATGTGTCTAAAGCGGAAGCCTCATCTGTCACAGAGCTCAGCTGCTGTTAGTTGCTGCTTGTGATGTGAAAATACGAAATGACCCACTTTGGTCTTGTGTTGGGGCGATGGAACGATACACAACAACATAACCCACCCTGACACAAGAAGAAGAATTCAAATTCAAATTAAAGTCAGACAGTTGAACACTTTGGCTTGCTGTTTGCATGTAACACTTTGAATATAGAAAACACACGACATGCTCTGAATTTAGCCACAACTAAACAATGTGAAAGATCAATTGTAGTGTTTAAGTACATCGTTGTGAAGCAGACGGCAAGAACAACAAAAATAACACCATCTACACAAAACGTTGTGAAGCTTAGCTTTGGGTTCATCACTCACCGCCATCTTTGTCAGTTAACACAGTCAGAAAATCTAAATTTGATAAAGCAAATAAATGGGAGTGAGTAGCTGAGCTGCAACAGGAAAACTGTTTATCAAGCCAACACACTTACAAATGTTAAGACTTCGTATTTTGAGGCCCTAAACAGATACAGTACATCCACTTACTTTTTTTTTTTTTTTAAGAGAGTTCATTTAATTTGTTTCACAACATTTTTTTTTGGTGACCATTAAAGGAACTGCACTTAAAAAAAAAAAAAAAAAAGACAATTCTGCGTTGGCTTCAGCACCCAGCCGTGGTCGTTGCTGCGCAGTCCAAAGTCAAAAATCTCTTTCCTGAATGTTCATTTAAAGAATTTAAATGAGCCCCCCCCCCCGTCCACGATCCCGACTGGTGTCTGAACATTTGGAGAGCTCACTTCTCCACCACCTGCCATTCATTCTTGTGGAGTGTGAAAAACAACTTCCATAAAGCTAAGTAATCCATCACAGTAACCACGCTGCCCTGATTATAGTTGTCCCGGTTTTATTTCACTGTGTGCGAGGTGTTTTTTCCAGATCAGCGCTGCGATAAATGAAGCCGTTTACGGCATCTGACAACTCCGGCAAGATGTCCTAGTCCCTGGTGGGAAATAATCCCTTATAAAAAACGTCCCAATACAAATGCATGTCTTTGTATTCTTAAAAAAGAAATACAAGTAAATGTACAATATATAAAAAAAATAAAATACAAACAGTGAGCAGTGAAAAATGACTGCAGGGAGTGTAGACAGGATGTGCATGGGCTAAAATCCCTAATCAGTCACAGAGGACCAATGCCAACAATTTAACTCTGTCTACTCAGACTTTCTGAGCAGCTCCTTTTTTTAAATTAGGGCTGAAATTCAAAAACGCACCTTGTTCTGTCCAATAAGCTTCAGTGGAGAAAAATTACAATTTATTACAGCTCTTATTTCCATAGGTTTGGCCGTCTGACAAGGTTTTATCACCAATTAACTTGGTGAGTAAAATATTTTGTGGAGTTATTTGAAAGCACTTTCAGCATTTATAAAGTGCTACATGGATAGGGTTTATTAGTGTTGGGTGAAACTATTCACGATTGCTTAAACAGAGACACTGTTTGTCAGAGAGACAGATTGTCTTTGGTGAATGTATCACAGGAATACAGATACAGTTACAATGTGACTGACCGAGTGATGTACTGAGAGGCTGAGCATCAGAACACAACCTCTCTTTAAACAGAACTGCTTGTAAAAATAGTTTAGTTAAAAAAACACAATCTTGAGTGTAAAAGTGGAGGAATCTGGTGAGGGACGAGACCCTCTGGCCTTCCCCTCGAGGGAAACATCGATCTCGCTCTGAACACACGGACGTGCAGCAGCCTGGGGGAACAGATGGCCGGACGGATGGCAGCGGGTAAAATACAGAAGTGATTTCTCCACCAATGTGATTACCCGAGAGCAAACATTCAGCGTGAAATGTGTTCTCGTTGCCGTCTCTGGTCTCCGCGAGCAGAACGGTGACTCACTCACCACTGAAACCTACTGATCTGAGCTCCGCGCTACTGCAAAGAGCGAAGAAAACTTGCTCTGTACTACTTACTTATTATTTAATTATCAACCTTGCCTTAATTGGCATGCAGAAACTTTTAACTAATGTTTTTTGTTTTTGTTTTTTTTACTTATGAAATGTGTCTAGAAATCCCATAGAAACGTCAGTTCCAGCTGTAATGAAGTGCTACTTTTACAAATGTGCCGACCGTGGCTTTGACTCAGTGAGAAGGCCTCAAACTTGTTGAGAAAGACGGAACAGTTGTCAGTTGTCAGAAAATGACGTGGTATTTTTCAAATATTAAGACATTGCAGGATGGCAGACACTTTTAGCAGTGAGAGAATGGCTAGTATGTGCAGACAACCAAAGTATTTCACAAAAAAAGCCGGGTCATACTTAGATTGCAGTCGTACAGGCAATGCTTCATATGACAGGTTCTCAGTTTCCTAATAATGTTCTCCTAATGTCCTGGGGAGTTTACAGAAACACCATTAAGAAATGACTGACCTGAAAAGAAGGAATTACCATCTTATAAAACAAACTACCAACAATTCAAAGCCTCACAATTGTTTTTCTTAATGTTAAGGGGAAAAGGTGAAACAATTTTTGTCTTGGCAAAAGCTTTTAACACTGCGTGGCTGTGACACACACACACACACACACACACACACACACACACACACACACACACACACACACACACACACACACACACACACACACACACACACACACAC
>JAVQJD010086693.1:0-36604 GCA_036023655.1 Nannoperca australis
CAGAACTGCAACCTACCTGGATGCCCAGAAGTACAAGGTGTTCAGTGCTCAGGGACATGGCCAAGGTAAGAAAGGCTGAGACCCGACCACCACTGAACAAGACACATACGTTGAAAACGTCAAGACTGGGCCAAGAAATATCTGAAGACAGATTTTTCAAAGGTTTTATGGACTGATGAGATGAGAGTGACTTTTGACCAACCAGTAACAGGCACAGAGCTCCACTTTGACTCAGGCGCCAGCAAGGTGGAGTTGGGGTACTGGTATGGGCTGGTATTATTAAAGATGAGCTAGTTGGACCTTTTCGGGTTGAAGATGGACTCAAAATCAACTCCCAAACCTACTGCCAGTTTTTAGAAGACAATTTCTTCAAGCAGGGCTACAGGAACACATTACATTACATTACATTTAGACATTTAGCAGACGCTTTTATCCAAAGCGACTTCCAAATAAGAGTTTAACATAAAGTGCATAGAACCATGATTGAAAACAACAAGATGTCTCATCAGACTTGTAAGGGCTGGTGATGAATCACAAGTGCTATAAGTATGTTGGAACAAGTCTGCATCTTTCAAGAAGACCATGATTTTTATACAGGATAATGCTCCATCGCATGCATCGAAGTACTCCACTGCATGCTAGCCAGTAAAGGCCTTAAAGATGAAAGACTAATGACATGGCCCCCTTCCTCACCTGATCTAAACCCTATTTGTGGGCTCTTCTTAAACAGAAGATTTATGGTGAAGGAAAACAGTGCACCTCTCTGAACAGCGTCTGGGAGGCTGTGGTTGCTGCTGCTGACAGACTCCATGAATGGAAGGCTGATTACTGTTATTGAAAAGAAGGGTGGATATATTGGTCACTGATTTTTGTTTTTGGAAAAACAATTTTTTTTTTTACATTTTTAGTTGTTTGTTTATTATTCTCAGTTTAACAGATGAAAATGAACAATGAAAATTGTCGTTTTTCATTTAGTTGCATAATAATTGTGCACACATAGATATTCTCCTAAGAAAGCTTAAACCTCACTTTTACTTTCTTGAATATTCAGGTTTGAGGTTAATTAATATTTTGGATTGACCGAGAGCACTGTAGTTGTTCAATAATAACATGAATCCTCAAAAATATAATTTGCCTAATAATTGTGCACACAGTGTAGACCTGGCTATAGGATGAATCACTATTGTTTTAATCATGTGTTGCAATAAAGGCATACATTTATATGGAAATTAGGTATAAGAAAACATCTAACAGAGTGTAATTAAATGTATGGAATTACTTATTTATGTTTTAGATAGGACACACTGCCGACCTGAGCAGCATGTGCGTCCATGTTCAGAGAGCAGTCACACAGCCCTTCTGCACGGCTCATCTAGAGTCAGAGGCTCGTCTGTTTTTGATCGCAAGCCAGAGCGATCAAATCTTGTCAGTCCGGCACTCATCCCTGGTACATCAATCGATGTAAAATACGCCGTCCTGGCGGTTTTTACACCGTTTTTATTGAAGACGCTGCTTTTTACACCGTTATGTTTCAAAACGCGCTTTTTACCGGTGTTCTACTTGGGTTTTTGTAACCAATCGGTGAGGAGTAAAGCCAGGCCAAAGAAATGCATCCATGAACAATACTTGTCATTGCTAGGCTGTTGATCTGTGTTGTCTTTATAAACTGTACAGTATTCAGATTCAGAGGATTATGACAACGAACCCCCTTTTGGACATTTTTCCTGAACTGGACCCTGGGTGGGGGAGGTACTTTTAGAAACTCTGTACATCAATGGAATATCATTACAATACTGTAATTTGACTGGCTTTGCTTATCACTGTCTCTGGGTTCTGTTTCTTTTCTATTTCTCCTTTTCATATATTCTTTTTACTCTTGCATGTTAAATGTGTGAAATCTGTCTACATGTTTTCTGACTATCACCAAACATTTTACATCTGTTTTGGTGAACTTTATCCGGACAAAGAGATTCATGGTTTCATTTGAAGTCAAAACAGCTCAATGACATTGTGTGATATCTGAACACACACAAAAGCAGGCTCGATCAGCTTCTATCTACCTTGAGCAGAGAGCCAATAATGCTTGTGGCCTCAGGGTCAGGATTCACAGCCAGAGGAAACTGCATTACAACAAAATGTCCAGAACCGTGACGAACCTTACTGGGCGCTTCCTTACTGTGTCAATCACTGTGACTGCATGGGCTTGTCAACCCCATAGTTTTGTTTTGCTATTGTTCCTTTTCTCCCTCTCTCTCGTTTCTTCCCTTCTATTGTAAAGCACTTTGAACTACACCCCCTGTATGAAAGGTGCTATATAAATTTAGTTTATTATTCAAGCTTATTATTACAGGAAGATATTCAAGAGAGCAGGACAGTATGTGTGGGTATGTTGCTAGCACAGGGCTCCTGAATGTCTTTCAGTAATATGTGCAACATAAGTACTTTTAACACTTCCCTTTTATGGGCACACACCTGAGTCAGACAGTCATACTGTGTGTCATGGTTTGCCCATGGAAAAGCTCAGGGAAGTGGCTATGGCTGGACTTTTACAAGGTTTGGGAGGTTAACCAGACGCACATTTGTCAAAACAAGTCTTTTCTCTAGTAAAACCAAAAAATACAGTTTGAAAACACACAAGTTTATTTCTGTGTGTGGAACGGGCTGATTATTGTCCCTTGTCGCAAGTTTACGGTGTGTTTTCCGATTTGCGTTTGTGTTCTGCACTTAAGGGCCACCGTACGAGTTGGGGGTAAAAACACCCACTACTCTCACCAACCTTCAAGTACCAATGGGTGACTTCCATGCTATGTCCACAGGGAGCAGTAAAGAGTCAGTTACGGCTTGAGGACGACGAAAATGCTGCACTGGAAAGTGATACAAAGGTGAGATTTATGTTTTATCAGAAGTGTTTTACACAGTATTAAGGATGAAGACTAACTGGTTGGTTTGGTAAATGTACATTTGGTTACCTGTCCCACTTCAGTAATAAATTAACTGGTGGTTGCAATGTTGATTGTATAAGTGGTGTTGTGAGGGCAAAACAAAAAGCTAGATGATGATAGTGAGAGAGAAACAGAGTGAGGAGCCATGCCAAATAACCTAAACCCAGCCTGCCCAGGTGCAAGGCATCTACATGTAGACAACCCACAGCACTGACAGTCAGAGGTTGTCACAGTATGTTAGCATTCTGCTGAAAGCAGAGAATTACCCCAGGCCTTCGTGCCACCCGCAGGCCAAACTCCATGTGATTGCCCCTCAAGTGAGAAGGGTCTAAGAAAATCAAACTTGCATCTTCAATTTTCTGATCTGACATCTTCAGGTTTCCTGAGCTTAAGTCCATGTATCAGTATCACTAGTGACTAACTCCTGTCATAGTATGTAAATAATAAACAAACAAGCAAAAATTGAACAGAAATGAGCAAATATAAGAGAGCCTGGAGCAAAATGAGTACATTTTCAATTCAGTCAGTCAGAGCTGTCTTGTGGGAGGAAACACTGACCTGACCATGTCAGCATGTTCAGTATGAGCATGAAACAGGTAGTGGGATGTGGGAGGGGTGAGCTACCATGTTTGAATTTATTTCCTCCCATATAAAACAGTCCAGTTGGATGCAACCTTTGCTTTAGAGTGTACCGTCAAATTTTTAAGCATTACATTCTAATGTACTGATAGGTACAAACCTAATGTAATGAGAGGAACAAACTGGGGCTAGATTGGACCTTATTTTTAATCAATACAAAATATCTCTATCACAACGACAGGTGAAATTCACCTCAGGGATCCTTACTTTTGATCCAAATACTCCAAATGCTGGTGGTCTGTGACCTCCAATGAAGCTTTATATTTGTGACCCGCTCAATCATATTATTCTCTCAGACTGTCAGTATCAGATGGCATTTTAATGCATATAGACTGTGGTGTTTATTTAGTCTGCAAAGTATGCATTATGACTCAATAAAATAAATCTAATGCATAAAACATTTGCAACAGCTTGCAGAGCAGATTGGAGTTTCACAGTAATTTCTCAGAAACAAACCCCCTCTGGAGGCTGGAAAGCCTAAATGACTTCCCATTATCTAAAATAGTAGCTCTGCCTACAATATGTAACCTAAAACTACAACTCAAATCAGATTGTTTCTAGAATCAGGCCTATATTCATGTGAAGTTGGTTAGGGCAGGTGAAGATCATGAAAACAGTGGTTAGATACATTCATCTTTAGCCTAAGTGAAGGTGCACTTTCAGTGTTGCCATTGTTTGCCTGTTGTACTTCCACATCCCAAAACACTCCTTGGTTGACTTGTGTTTATGTTTTAGATCATTGTCCAGTTGCATTGTCCAAACATTGGGGCACTATGTATAAAAAGAGCTACAACTTCTACATTCAAAGTACATTCTTGACTTTGGAAACCACAGTTGAGATTGACCATGAGGTCCATTTAGTAGTTGCTCTGGAGATATTGATCATATCACCTGATCCTCATCATCAGATGGACTTTGCCCAGAATCATGAAATTGAAAAGTATCATTAAAATAAAAAAAAATTAAAAATATATATAAATTCCCCTGAGCACATCGTGTTGATCTCATTTTAAGTTGAAGATCATGACATATACTCAAAAGCTACTTAGTGGACCTTATAGTGAGATCCAATTACATGTTGCCCTCTTTCTGCAGATCCACCATCCCTGCTGCTTTTCTGAAACAGAGAGGCTCTATTAGATGCTTGCTATCGACAGTTTGGACCTGGGAGGTCCAGTCACTGTTACTCACTACCTGCTGATGCTCTACATTTAAAATAAGGAAAAATAAGATATTTTAATTTCTTTGTTGATCTTAAGAGTATGATGACTTTAACAAATCTAAATTTTAGCCCAACCCAACAACTCCCACCCACCTCGAAAAATGAAAAGAAAAACACAACAGCGATCAACAAACTCACCAGCTACTCAACTAATCCAGCGACACATTAGATGTATTCATTTGATATTGGTTTTGCAGCTATTTCAATTTTTTTATATCTCCAAGTGCTACTACTCAATTATGTTTTGAAACTGATTGAAGACTGTTTGGTCTTATCTGAGAAATTAAGGAAGAGAGCATGAGATGAGAGGAGAGAAATATATCCATATCCATTTTAATGAAACCCTGGGTACAGTAGCTCTTTCCACTGAGACACCCTCAGTAGAAGATTTAGTAACAGCTTGAGGTCCTGTGGTGACTTGAAAGTAATGGCTTTGGTTTCCTATGAAACAAATGAAGGAGAACAAATGTGTGTGCCCTCACTGTGGGTGAAATTAACTGCTAGCAGAAAGTATTCTGAACGTGTTACAAAATCACTAAATATATAATATAGGGAATATTAAAAGCTTGGAAGTGATATTGGGGCAGGATATTTAGGCTTTAAATAGGACTGAAAACATCAGTAGAACAGTAATTGCACTGATCCTCTAAACTGCACCTTTATGAAGTTTGCTTAAAGGTGACCTACAAACACTTGCTTGCTGTGATGTCTTGTTCACACCGTCCAGCACAGAACTGGCCTGGCATTCCAAATGTGTTTCACGAGTTCACACTGCAAAACATTTCTATCGTACACCCAGTAGGAGGCAGTGAGTATGGGGATCACAGTTCAGCAGGTTGTTTCAAAAGGAGGTAATGCAAGAAAGAAGAAGAGACATGATGGTGGAATTTCAACAAAAATGTTGGTAGTAAGACATAGCTGTATTTATATTGATGTAAAACTGCTGCTGTTCTGTGTGTTGACATTATCATGGATGGTGCACTTATGACTGTCACCCAGTCAGTGATGTGAAAACAAATATTTTTTCATCAGTGGTAAACCACTGATTGAGATGTTGACAGATAATGGTAACAGATGGTAATTACAGTACAGCAGATATTTTGTGGGGTTATGTGAAATATGGAACGCATTGTTGCGCTCACCTCTGGTCATATCAAAAATGAAGGACTTGTTACATTGATCACAGTGAGAGAACACTATCTTTCAATAACCTCAGTTACCTTAAATATAATGTAACTGGGAAATATGCAAAGTGTGTGTGGCATTTTGTCAGCTGAAAACAACAAATCATAATGCTACCTGCATTGGTTGACCAGCTTTTTTACTATATATATATATATATAAAAAGACATACTTCTGGTACATGCAGTCTCTACCAACACAAATAATGACGTTTATAATTTTGCTTTAACCTGATTTAACCTGTGTTTTCTCAACAGGGGCTAAATCTCATTTTATTTTCTAAATGCCTATAAGTGTAATAGAAATCCTCTCTCCATCCTTGAACTCCTTGTGCTTTTGTTGTGCTGGTAGACATGATAGATGCACAACAGTAATCCTAATTATGTACTTGAATAAATGAATGACGACCATATTGGTTCCCACTGGTGCAAAGCTTCAGACCATTAGGTTGACAAATGTAACTGTAGGAGCCTTAATGCAGTTTATTGATTTTTGACTAGGTGAGAGTGGAGCCTCACAGATTTTTACCTCATGAATGAGTCTCGCATGAACTTGGTTCAGTATTTTGGTAACTTTAGAAATTTACAATTGTTCAGTACCAATGTCTTCTTGTTTCAAAGTAAAACAGTTCAACTTAACTGAGTTCATGGGGATTAGAACGAGGGAAATCAGAGCGTCAAGCTCAGGCTTCATTTATTGGAAAAATAAACCACATAAAATCAGAAAATGCTTTATGTTAGTCAGTGAGCTTTAGTGGTATTAGCAGGCAGAACTTACCTCTGGATGCAACCAGGTGTTTACTCCCGTTTCCGGTTGTTATGCCAAGCTGAGCTTTCCAACTGCTCACTGTATTTTCTTAATTACCGTATAGATATGAGAGCAGTATCCATCTAACTCTCAGCAAGAAAACTCATTCTCCCATTTTCCAAATGTCAAACCATGTATATACTTTTCATGTGTCATATTGCATTATCCTTTTTTTTCTAAATATGTATTCAGTTTATTGAAAAACAGCCATTTACAAAAGTGGTCCAAAAATGGTATTGATATACATTACATTGTATGCATGCAGGGATATTTTAATTTTGATGTATGCTTTTTTTATTTTAATTTTTTTATAAATGGTACCCAAACTATCGTTTTTATAACAAACCACTATGGTCTTCCTTGTTCCTAGTTAACAGACCTGTTTGTTGCCCAATTTAGGAACATCTGTTTCTTGTTGCATCATGCGTACATGCACTACTCATCTAATTGTGTAAGGTGGAAATGAAGCCGCGCTAAACAAGCTGACAACGCTTTTTAATGCCTGTGTGTATCCGAGCTCTACTTCACTAAAGGGACAGGATTCTCTTAGTGTGATAATCCTGTTTAAGAGTATAACATCATTATGACACATTTTCATCTCAACCAAAAGCTCTTCACTAAAAAGTCAGAGCGTGGCAAATACTGCTCCAGTTTTTAACCACAGTCTGTTTCAATGTCATGCCTCGCTCTCTGAGCACAATTTGGCTGTAAAGTTGAATGCACCTTCTAAGTCAAACAGTGAAGCACAGATCATCACACATGAGGATCATACGTTGGAAATGCCAGTTAAATATCTGTAATTAAAGGGATTTTAAAATGAAGGCCAATTTCCCACTTCATGTTTTACCATTTAACTTTTTCACCAATTTCAATTATGCACTGAAACAGTTGAGTACAGTGAGCCAGTCAATTTTGGAGATGAAATATGTTTTGCATTGAATTACACAAGCTGCTCAGAACCTCTTAATTGGTTCATTTGGATTCTAGATTAACTTTGATGAATGGAACTAAAGATAACGGCTCCAAACTCCGTCCTTGTCTATAGAAATTCAGCTCTTCATATCAAGGCGCTGTGCATCTTTGATCTTCTCAGCTCACATCATTGTGTCTATAACAAAACTATTTGGAGTTGAGTGGACTGTTGCATTTAGTTAGCATTTGATGCATGTTCCAGAGCACTTTCAAGGGATAAGGGCACAGCTGTCTAGTCAAGTTTAACAGTTAATGTGTGAAAACAAGCATGGGTTCTAGCTATAAGTGCATATTCAAATGTAATTAAATGATTTAAATCCATGCCACACTGGTGTTTCACAAATGGTAGACAGTTCTATTTCAAGTTAGATGGAGTCATATAAATCAAACAAATTGGATTTTATTATTTAAACCAATTAAAAAGGCATCAGGAATAAAGAAGGCCTAGTCACACCAGCAATAAGGACCCCTTATGACATTGTATCTGTAAAATATTTAAAATGAATGAGGAAGACAAACAAAGGCATTATCTTTGGGTAAATGTTTCAGCCAAGTGTTGTCTCCTGTGAAAACTGTGGTATCCAAGGAACCAGTCATCTCTCACTTCTAACATGTCTGTCTTGTCACTGACTTGTCTGCTGAAACAAATGCCAACATTTTTTATTTAAAAAAAAAAAAAAAAAAAAAAAAAAAAAGCACACCCCAGAAATGCTAGGGGAATCCATTTCATTAACAAAAATGGATTATATAAAAAGTAGTCAGCAGTTTTGGTACCAGACCTAAAGGTCTCTTCTCTACACATAATTTTGACATTTCCCCCACATTAATCACACCGGTGGTTGGATTTTGGTGGCTTTTGTGATGATTCAACTGGGTTGCAGGTCTGCTGATAGTTAATGTCAGCACAGAGTTGAAACAGGTAAACATCATGCCTGAAAAATACACGTCAGCTGCTAAAGAATATTCACCCCTACCTGCTTCGCCCATGTTGGCTAATTAGTTTTTACAATGGAAGGTCCCGTCACATTAACTCTTTAATGGCCCCAACCACTGGACAATAGCCACAACAAACAATGTTCATACATTTATTTATTTAAGCTGTGCACATTGGTTTTTACCACATTGTCTTCTTGGAGACTTGCCACTAGGGGGCACCAATGTCTGACATTTACACCTTCAAGATTTTCTTTTCAATTAATAAATACAAAATTAACCTTGGTTATACACTTTGCAGTGATAAAAGCCTCACCCATGTCTTCCCTCATAATGTGATTCAGCATTTGTCTGTCAAGACTGAGGCTTAAGCTTTTGTTTGAAAAGTCCTGTAATGAAACATTTAACTGAACAACTGCTGTAATAAAATGTCAGTCTTACTGTTGGAAAACCTTTCATGCAGTCCAGGCAACAGCATGATGTCAGGATCAAGATTCTAATTAATAACCAAAAAGTGTATTTGTAATATTTAGTAACACTTTAAGTTGACTGTGTAACATGTAACCTCAGTTACACACCCTCCTCACACCTCCTATGTGATTTAATGAGCCCCATATATTTATCCAGGAAGGACACTCCTGTCACATTTGTGCTGTTATCTATGTTGTCCCTCATGCACTGTGCAAACCAATGAGAGCACACGGCTTTAAAGTCACAACACTGCACACAAACTGAGGTCTATGGTGAGAAGATGGACATGAGGCCAGGAACTCAGAAAAAACACTGTTGACAGAAACAAATACTCTATGCCAGATTTCCATGTGAAGCAAATCAATACAAAATGTTTGTAGGAGCACAAGTACACACCTGTGTGTCAGAATCATAGACGTTTTGACAGCAATGGAAACAAATTTAAAAAAGCACCAACACTTATTTTGACATGCTGTCCAAAAAGCAAAACAGTGACACACGAACAACTACCCTGTCAGTACTGTATATTATATTTCTTTTATATTCTGTAATAGAAATGTGCTGAGACTTAGAATCACAGCCACTCTAAAACAAAGGTTGGCTTGTTAATGTGTTAAACATGTGTGGGCATTGTTAGTAACAACTGAACAAAGCATGAGTGGCAACATTATTTCAACAACAAATACAAACTTCCTCTTTGAACCAACCAAAAGGAATGAGGATCAGTCCTGTAAGACACTGCCACCAAATGTCACATTCACCTCAACCACCATGAATTTTGGTTTACTTGAATAGGGTTCAGAGTGTTTTATAAAACTTTTCCAATATAATTCAATGAGAGAATGAAAGTAAATACGTGTATATAATGACAATTGACAAGCATAAGATGTTTTTGTTTTTTGCATTACTAGAATTTTGAGATGGCAGTCAGCAGGGAGCCGGTCAGCACAACACAGGATCCCAAGAAGAAGATGAAGCAGTTGGCTAACCCCTGAGGGTAAAAACATGCGTTTAATATCAGCTCTACTCAGAATGTTTGGATTCTGCTAGGTTTTTATTTTTATTTTTTTAAAGAGGAATTTAATCAAAGCTTTTCCATTTCAAATTCACAAGAGATTCCACTGGTGGACAGCAGTTTCACCTGGGAACTTTCATTTGGATGTCATCTAAAGTCATGGTCTCCTTGGTAAATCATGGTTGTATACCGTTTGAAAGTAAGGCATGCATTAGGGCCAATATACAACTGAAGAAATAAGAAAATCTAGATTTTATTGATCAGGATCAGTCTAGTGATTCTCACCTTAATCTCTCTGAATACCAAGCATCCCCACAGTGCTGCAACCAGGCCATATCCCTACAGAGAAAAGAAGGATTTTTTTTTTAATCCATTTAAAAAAACAAAAACCTAATTGAGCATTAACATGTGACTTCATATTGCATCTGTAACAGATTAGAATAATAAAGACAAACACCTGAAGCTTTAGCAGCTTAAGGATGCAGTCATGTTCATTACACAGATTGAACGTGTTGCACTGAACCAAACTTCATGCTAATAAGTCTTCCTGAAGAAAGCATGAATGTAAACAACAGTATGTGATGCAGGATGGAATTACCAAAACTACCAACATAATCTGAATGAATTTCTCAGTCCAAGTGGTTTTTTAAAAAAAACAGGCTGCATTCATTTCATTAAGCTGCTGACTCAGCTGTCAGGACATGATGTACTTACTGTGCTGACTATAGGAAAGGTAATGACTGCACTCAGGTAGTTATTGGCCAGAAACCAGCAGTATGTTCCCAATGCCCACATCGATCCAGACAACAGACCTGAAGAAAGAGGACTTGAGTTAAATACAGTGCAAATACACAGCAGACAGGCAAGTAGAGTGCACAATACAGGTAGGTATATTCAACTACAAAAACTAATTAAGATGACAATTGGAGCCAGGATCTCTGAGATATCCCTCATTTAAATTTTCAGTGAGTAAGTAGTGTGTGGAGAGGATGGACAAAGACGGAATTCACATTGAATCAGGCGCTGGGTTGAAAACACAGATTTTCCTATTAATTTGAACCGGGGTACTGCGTTCAGGCTGCAGAAGGGCGGGCGCAGGGGGTGGCTCAAACCCCCCCCCCAAAAAAAAAAACCAAACAGACGTAAAAAAAAAAAAAAAAACATAACATAGCATTGTAGCCGTTTACTATTTTGCTCACTGGGTGATTGGTTCCATGATGACTTTACATCAGTTGTTCAACCCTGTCAAAAGGGTGCACAAGGGCATCAATCGCCATGCAGTGGCTTGGCTTGTATTGTTCTTCAAGCTGAGATTACTGGTTAGTATCAAATTCCACCGCACAACGCTGCGGCAAATCACCACAACAACTAATTCAGTGTGAAAACAGACAAACCCTCTGGTGCCATGAAAGTAAGCAAGTCTGTAGCCCACCCACTAAGCTGTAAACCAAAGCACAGCTTAGTAGCCTCCTAGAGATGTGCTTGCACATGCACGTTGGCAAAGGAAGCTGCTGCATTTCCCCTGACTCTTCTTGTCTTGGTGAAAGTCAAACTGGGGCTATTATTAAACACCCTGTTTGCCCCTAGTACATGACAGCTCAGTGGTTCACATAAATCAGCTGGTGGAAAACAGTGTCCTACTGTAACCAGGACCCTCAGTCTGAGCTGAACAATGTGACAAAGCAGATGCCAATCAGGCAGCAGCTCAGTTTGTGGTTGGCCTATTTCTCTTTAAAATGAAGAGATGTCTTGCAACTTCTCCTCACAAGCTATGGTCTGAGTTTGGACATGAGTTAACATATTCCTTTTTAGTCCTTTTCATTTGCAAGATATTTAGTAACTTGAAGAAGTGAAACTATTAAACTAGAAAAAATGGCAAACTGGCAAATTTTCTTCTCTCAAAACAAATAAAATAATTAAAATAAAAGACAGCCAGATGCTGCTCTAGAATGAACAAATTGATTTACATTGGAAACAAGAAATAGTCTCACTGCAGTGACAGATTTTCCCCATTTTTTGTTTACTGGTTTTAAGAAATAACTCAAGTTACAGAAAAACATTACTCTTGGTAAGACGGAAAATGTATCTTGACACACAACAAAGAGCTCTCATTGTAAAACAATTCATTGTTGATTAATAAATTACTCAAAAGATAATGGTTATGCCACAAAACATCTGTTAAGTTGTGTGTTACCTGGTAGGATGGCTCTGGAGTAGACCCTGGGCCTGTTATTCATGGCAGCACAGTAGATGGCAAAGTACACTGAGCTTGCAACAAAAATGCCAGAACACTGTGCGTGAACATAGTCAAGGTCTGTGAAGAAGTTGATAAAAGAATTGACAGTTTTACATCATTTGTGTTTATCCCTGTTGGTTTGGACAAAAAAAAAAATCGTATTCTTTTGTTTTTAAAAGGTCAAGCAATCCAAAGGACGAAAAGACATTTTTATTGTCAAACACATCCTCGAGCTACCCCACTGACTGACTTTATAGAGTCTCTCAGAGAAGCCGATATTAAACCCGGCTCTCTTGAGGATCCACTGTCATTTATAGACCAACAATGTGCTGCAGTCTCAAACCTGAGTTTTAATCCCCCCCCGCATTACTTTTTTTAAGCAAAGATGGTAGTTAGAAAAGGTGAAGGTAGTCATGAAACACTGAAACAACATCATACCATAGCCACTGGCTCCATGGAACATGCTGTCATGGCACGATGAGTGGCTCTTGATGTAGAGGATAGGCGCAAAGGAGGACCCGTACAACAGACCCGACACAACAGCAAGCAGGCAGCCTCTGAAAAGACAGGGAGAGATCACCAAACAAGATATTACTTCCACTACTGTCGCTCTACTCGCTTGCACTTTAAGTTCACCATCATGTTTGCATGCAGTCTAGTCATTTGTCACCTCAAAAAGTAACAAATCAAGCATATACAACAGACTTAAATTAAAAAAGTATGTTTTTTGTTGGTTTGAATGTTTTGTATTAAAACCTAATAAAATTGTATTATGTAATATGCTTTCTACCTGTTGAATATATATTAAAATAAAATAAAATATAAACATTAAAAAAGAAAGCTACAGCAGCACACATGTATACATTTTGAAAGGTCCTTGTGGTTTACTGTATGATGGACAAATGACCTTTAAGATGCTGCAAGAAACTGCAATGCACACATGGATTATGATATTGCACATCATTATGCACAAGGTAACCATGGCTCTGCAGTGCTATTAAAGTGTATTAGGTTAGTTATATTACATTAGAGAACTTAACACAGTTGAGCCTTTTGTCCCTAATGAATAACTGAATTTGTCATGTTTCCTCTAATGGGTGATACCCATTTGCTGCAGTACTTGCAGTTTTTGTGGATGACTTTACACAATGGTAACATATCCGGGTGCCCAAGGGGTTAACATGCACACCCTATAATTGTAAGGCTGCTGATTCAATTCCTGCTGGTGATGTCTGCTTAATTTCATGGCTTTCTTTCTGCCAATATTTCCTGTGTTAACATGCCAAAATATCTGAAAAGATCTGTCTGAGCTCTCGTTTCTGCTGTCATTAGCAATGTTTGGGGTGCAGCACTTTGACATTGGCACGTGTGCCCTTGGATCCATTATCCAATAGATTTACCTGTTTAATGAAACCTATTATTGGTTGAGTGTATATTTTCCATGTGTCTTTGCCCATTTTGACTCAGCTGAAACATAAGTTTATTTGCTATATTTAAGGCTGCAAATAAAAAAAGATTACAAGTACTTGGCTCAGAGACAAACCACATTACATTTATAACCAAGCTGGCCAGCAACTGTAGGTTAATTAACTTACGGTGAAAGCATAGGGCTTCATTTAAAATATGATCCTTTGCCCATCCTTGATGAACCCTACTTCTAATTTAATCAAAATCATTGTTTCATCAACCTCGCCTGTGCTTTTAGCTTGCAGGCACATGTTGTGTACACAGCTGACTACTAATGACTTGAGCTCACATAAATCGCCTGGTCTTTGGTCCGAGGACATCTATCCAGAACTCTGAGGAACTCGGCCCATAGCTGCCTGAACGCATTCTCTGCAGAAAGGAACAGTATCCTAATATGGAGTTATGTTGTCTTTCGAAACAATGACACCATCAGAACACACAAAACAACTCACTTCAAGAAATCAAGAGCCAGAAATTGATTCCGATTCTCCAACAAACTGGTATCCAAACAATGTACTCACCCTGTCGATAAGTAATGGAATCAATTCTGAGTTGGGATGCATATCCACATCCATTTTCACAAAGATAAAGATCATACCACTGGAACAAACACAAAAGCATGTTTGTCATCCAAACTTAAAATGAGCCACTACCAGTGGTATCCTGTAGCAGTTCTAGATGCAATGGCAAGAAGGTGGGAGATTTTACTTCTAAATACAGTTTACCTGAGCAGACACAACCCAGCTCCACAATAATTTAATATGGGCCTGGAAACATCGTGAGCAGCAATCCCAAACCAGCCAAATCTGTGAAAGACCATTACACTGCTGATGACACAGAGTGACATCTCTATTACAGGACCACACAATTGCCACATAGGCAATGTAGTAGAATGCCCTTTTTAAAGTTACAGTAAACTTAATTTAAATTCATCAAAAGAAAGAATGTTCATCTTCCATTTTAAGGGGAAAAGCATACATTTCTTCAACTCACCTTGAACTGGCCCAGCCCATCAACAAACTAGAGGATCCCCAAATTAAAATCCCAAGACCGAGGCCAATTGCTTTAATAATTGGAACAGCTGCTATATTCCCTGCAGGTGACATGAGAGAATAAGTTACCAACATGCATGTCTTAAAAGATACTGTGAAACTTCGTCCTACTGGTGAAGCTAGTGACAAATGACTATTGTCTTTACAAAGACTACATGTTTTAACATTAGGCACATTGCAGCTGAATGCTAAATCTGCTTCAGGAAAGCACCTCTGTGTACATTGTGTTTTTGATAAAGAAATCCATGTATTGTCACATTGAAACGTACACATTTTATCAATTGACCAACAATTTAAACTTTAAGAAAATGATTAATTAACATTGTTAAAGTTTATTTGTCAGGTATTCTAAAATAAATACCCTTTCAATAAAACCTTACCACCGCGCGGCCCGGCCTTGTTTCTTTGTCATCAGTGTATGATGTGGGAGAGATCATGGAATGTCTTCAGAGACATGGCGGCTGGAAATATTGCCCTTTCAGTGTGAACCTCACACCTCCCTTCTAAGTTTGTCATCTTAAGCATATCTTATTCGAATGACGGTGTTATGAAGAGGGCCGATGCCAATTCAATAATTTATTCCATGTCTTGGGCATGGCTGACAGTGCATCTGGTGAGGCCTTGAACCATTTTGATCAAATTAGCAGCATTCTTACTCTCCATTTTTGGACAGTTATGTGTTCACTCTTGGAGGCTAAGAAAATACTGAATCTGCTGGTTAACAGCCAACAGGAGGATGAACACCCCATGGGTCTCATTCTTATCTCCTAATCATAAGTGAAGCACTCATGTATAGAGGATATTGGCCTGACGAAGATGTGAATCACTGAAAAGATATTTTCAGTATTACACATATATATACATATGTGTGTGTGTGTGTGTGTGTATATTCAAATCAGTTAGAGATATTCATTGGCACACACCTTTTATCATTTCAGGTCCAAACAGAAAAGTAAATTAATTTCAGGCCAAAGTAGTGCTCAGTCAACAGTGCTAAAGTAAAGTCTACTTTGTAGTGTTAATAAAATTGTATGAAAGTCAGACACACAGTGTCTTCAAAGTAGGTCTCATCTCTCGCAGGAAGAATTCCAACACCATCATTTTAAGATGGACTGCAGCAGACAGACTCTTTAAATAGGATGCTTTAAATCCATCTGCTGCCCCCCAACATCCAGCTGCACACTTGAAGGAGACTTGATCCTATGAGACCAAAGTGCACTAAACCAAATGATTTCTTGAGACAATACCTGTTGCCCAGATGGCACCTCCAAGCATTGCAAAAGGGTGGAATCTGGGCGACTGAAGAATCAAGTCTCCAACCACAGATACAACCCATATCGCTGCACAGGCCACCCACTGAAAAAACATACCTGTGAACATAACACAGAAAAACTCATGTGGGCCTACAAAACATTTTACCACTTATGGGGTTTCCCACTAGAACATTATTCAAACCAGATTTAATAACTTCTTAAAAAAGGAAAATATTTAATAATATGAAATGTTTGTAATGAAAGAAGCCCTGTATGCTTACCATCTCCTGTCTCTATTCTTTTGACAGGAACAAAGTTGCTTCCATACAACAGCACAGCAACAACATTTGCAGCAATTCCACAGGCAAAGTGAGTCACATTGGTTGAGTTAAAGGTGAAATCAAATAATTCCAATTCGCCGGGTGCAGCATTTTTACCACATTTGGAAGCTGGAAGAATTTGAAAGCAAAACAAACATCCAAGATGGTTGATTTTGGACAATAAACCATCATCAGGCTTCCTCACACTCATTACAGACCACTCATAGTTCACGTACCTTGCTCAGCGGCATGTTCAGTGCTGTGGCAGCTCACCATCAATAATGAGGTAACAAATAAAAGCAAAGGTGGGTGCTTTGTTTCAGTCATGTTAAAAATATATGTCTGTTTTCTGTGATGTTAGCGTTAAAGACCGCTGGAGGCCTCTGTGTGTGTGAGTGTGTGTCTGCACTCAGCCAGGTGCTGCCAATTATCTCATCACTCAGTCTGAGTGAGTGTCCGACAAATACAGTGGAGCATGCGGGAAAAAACACTGCCTTTCGAAAGCTTCCATAATGTCTGTTTGAAATAATATTAGATTTTTGTGCTGCATTACTATGAAATTAAAACACGCAATACACACATAATGTCAACAGGGTTGTTCCGGTTTGAAGAGTTATTCGCCTGGTACGCTGAGTAAGACAGCAGTAGCCTTTATGGGCCACAACACAATAGTTCTATATTTAAACCTTTCAGATCAGGAAATCCTGTATGTAGGCTGCAGCCCAGCAAGCGTTACCCTACCACAAGAGCAGATATTTGTTTCAGCTGGTTTCCCCTTTCACATTTCTAGATTCTACTCTTTCCTTCTCTGTCTCCACGATCTGAATAGTCTGCCCTCAGCCAATTAAGAATTAAGGAAATGGACCAGCAGATGTCGCTTAAAACGCGTTGATGTATAATAGATCAAATATTCCTAGTACTTTAACTTAAATGTATAACTCATCAACATCACCTCAACCCTCTGTATTTAATCAAACAATATCCCCATAAAGTCCACAATGTCCTCATAGAGTTACATGTTACAGTTTTAGTCATTTTCCTATTGGCAGGGGCTTATATGGGGCTAAAGAATGTGCATCGGAGGCTATCCAAAATACACAACAACTTTATGTATCAGCCTACTTTTTTATAACTTGAGCGCTTTTGTAGAGGATTTCACAACCTTTGTAAACGGAAAACCAATGCTTTGTCCGAGAGAGTTTAATGCATTTCAGCAGCATTATAGCAGGCGAATGCGGGCTATGAAGGGAACCGAATTACATTCATAAGGTGTCCCAGACAGAGCGTATTATGTATTTCACCACATGGGATAATATCTATATCTGAAAGAACAAATGGGGAGAAAAATCAAGGTGTTCTCCCAAGCCGTCCATCCCCGGCGCAGTTGTCTCCGTGGCCACAAATCTTCCCTTCCCAAAGGATTTTCGGAAGTTATGCGCTCCTCCCTGGTTTGAGTTTTCCGTAAAAGAGACACTCAACGATCATACCATACGTTCTGATGGGGAAGTCTCGATTTCACTGGCTGTGCTTCCCTTTTCTAAGACTGGCCAGAAGCTTTCGGAGGAGCCCCCTTTCAACAAGGAGTTTGATCATTGCGAGCGTGTGTGTTGTCTATTTGTTTTTTGTGGTTTCACGAGTTGGATACTCGCAGCAGCATCGGGACAGAAGGATTGATAAAGACAAGTACCGCCACAGCCGGGGGCTGTATAATTTGGACAGTGATGCGTTGCCAGACTCTGTGGATTTGCAGACCGGTGGGAGCTTTGAGGCCCCGACACGGTCCAACGTGGTGTACATAACGCTAAAGACTAAGCGCCTAAAACCAGCAAATATTCGGGGTACAATCAGACCAAAATTGAGGAGAAAAGCGAGAAGGAATTTTACGCAGAGCAAACTTGGCACTTTGGAGCTGGACGCGGGCCAAATTAAGCGCAATTTGACTTTCTTGGGAGAAACCAGGGATGTTGATTTTAAATCTTTGGATATAATCCATATATCTCACAAAGATGCACAGACAGACGCTCACATTAGTTCTATCCGAATTTATAGCCAGAGGGCACCGCCATGGTTCAGCCCACAGGACGTGAAAACCATGCGCTTTCTTGCGGATGCTAGAGTTTTGCGCGTCAAAGAAATTTCTCATGGAGACTCCCAATCACTTCTTATATTTGAGGGCGAGACACACGTTTCAATGACCAACCATCAACACACACAAAGGAACAGTGTTGTGTGTGGAGGGCAGTGTGGAGTAATACACAGCCCCGTGGACACCGCTGAGGTCTTCGCTTTCCACCTGGACAGGGTGCTGGGGCTCAATAGGACACTACCAGCTGTAAGCAGAAAGTTCAGCTTTCTACGCGGTATGTCGACATACTCGAGAACAAAGTTGTTTATTTTCTGATCGAAGCTGGATAAAACTGGATTGTGCAGCTGATGATGAAAATCCTCACGTCTGAGGAAAATAAGTGACATTTTATGTGTTGGTAGGCTGGTTTTCTCGCTCAGGATGGAACTCCTCAGGAAACTGCAGATTGCATTATCAGTCACAACACTTAAACAAGTTCAATAGAGAAATAGACAGAAATGTATTAATAATACTGGCATGATTAGCCGGATATGCAGATTTGTCATAGATACAGGTGGCGTTACACGTTATACTGTAAGTACCCCAGTATACATTACTTATAATAATGTTCTGTAACTAATCACACAGTGCGAACCTTTTAAATGGGTCGTGTTAACCCTTAATGGATTCATTAAGTGAAACTGTGGTCTAGTTCTGGCAGAGATGGGCACTGATGATCCATCTGCCTGCTGTGTGCTTATGAGCTGCACACTGAAACGCTGCCTGCACATTGTGCTGATTGTCAGCAGGATTGTTGTGCGGAATTAAAGGACATATAGGCAGCAGGAGACAGAGGCCCATTGTCCACTTTCCTATCTTCCCCATGACACCATTATATTTCCAAATTTTTTCAGATAACACACCATCATGAGAATTGGATTAGACAGTGGTTTCATCAAACCCAGATTTTAAATAAATGCTGTGCAAAATAAATAAATAAACCATAAACGGCATATTAGTCAGTTCAGGCCTTGGGTTGTGAAATCTCCAACCCTCACTATTTAGTTTTTTTGTTGCAACATCACTTAACCAAAATGAAAACATAATTCTATTAAGAGCCCCTATGGTCACTAGTTAGTTTGGTAGCAGTGCGTTACATCGAGAAGCAGGCTGGTTACCATTTGCATTTGGACTTTCTCTCTCCTGTCTTGAGTTGCTCAATTCCCCAAGATAGACTGAATAAATGCCCCTCAGAGCACCACTGATGAAATGTATACATTGCTCACTATGCTTTTCCTGGATAAAAATAGAATAAAAAAATTCAGTGAACAGTTGCTGAAACCTGACCATATGATCCTTTTATCCTCCCTCTTTAGATGGCAAGCCCTGTCCAGTTGTGTCATGGGATGCATCTCTCTACCCAGAAGGCCTTGCTGTAGGCTGGTCCACTGTGAGGTTAACATGGGAAGAGTACCAGAGCTCCTTGAAACAGAGGTGTTGGCATAAAAACATCAGCCCAAAGCCTGACTCCAGCTGCTCCACAGTTCATCATTACGAGTGGAGTAAACTAGCTCTGTTTGACTTCTTGTTACAGGTAACAAAAGCAGTTTGAAAATGAAAACGTGGCACATTTATTTGAATGAGAAAAAAAAAATTACGCCTGCAATTTTTCTGTTCTTTGCTTCTGTGCAGTCACAGCTTTCTTCTGGCTTTACTGACTTCCAAAATTGCCTCATAAATTACTTTTGCAAATATCTTTTTGTCTGACATCAGCAACATGCTCCAACAGCTGTTACTGCAAGAAAAATAGGTTCAATATTCTCAAAGGCATTGTCCTTTGGCTGAACAGATGTCTTGTTTCCTGTGTGGGAGGCCTGGATCTCTGATCAGATTTAAGCATTGAGGACACATCTCCTGTGAATTCTTTTGATTCACCCCTTGATTATGAAGGAAAAAAACATAGTAGTGAGAAATTGGAAAATACATACTTAATAATAGTTTGGATGCCTTTAGAACTACAGAATCAGTCATTTAGGTCATAGTGCCAAAGCCTTTATGATTCATCTTTTGTTAGTTTTGTATTTCAGGTTCCTTACAAATAAACTGATAAATAACTAATGAGTTCATAATGTGCAGTTAAGAGAAACTTATTCCACAGGGCATAGAAACATCTTGTCAAAGACACAAGTGATCTGATATATAGAAAGAATTACATTGCTTGGATTTGAATACTGAAGCCAAAGTGGAACTTCTGCAGTTCCTCTACAGCGAGTATCATTGCTCCAAAGTAAATCTGAGTGCATTGAAGTGAGTGAGAAAACCCTTCAACATATCTCTCTCTAAAAATATGATATAAATATATATATATATATGTGTGTGTGTTTGTGTGTGTGTGTGTGTAAATATATCAGTTTTGTTTTAAGTTAGGGTCTGAAAAGATGACTTCACTTTTTGTTATGAAATATTAAAATATTATTTCCCCGTTCTTTCTTACAAGTCTTCCATTAAGGAGGCAGTATCATCACTTCCATTTAACATGGTATATTACAGCTGTTCCTTTTTTAGTAAAAAATATTTCCCTAATGTCTAAATTAAATTTAAAATGAAATGTTCCTTCTCATCCCCAGAATCCCAGATACTCACTTTCTGAACATTTTTATGAGATCACTAATCTCTGCATGTGTGTCTAAAAGTAAAATGTTATGGAATCCAGGGGTGACCCAGTAGATGAGTGGTTAGGGTGCATAACACATGGGCGCAAATGCCCTGAGCAGTGAGTCCCCACTTTGATTCCTAGCTGGCCGGACTATTTGCTGCTTGTCATTCCCCTCCTTTCTTTCCCCACATTTCCTGTCTGCATAAAATGCCGAAAAAATATTTTATGAAATGTTATGGAATCAACTTACTTGATCGATTCAAATTCACATGAAATTATAATCAAAAATGATTATTTGTTGTGTTTGTGTTTTATGGTCGAAATGATCGTGTTAACTTAGAAATAAGTAAAATGCCTTACTCTGTCTCCTAGCAGAACTTGACATTTACTGGTAAGTTAATGTCTGAAGTCAAATTTGAAAACTATATTTTCATTAGCTGAGGCCAGTAAATATATGAAGTCCATTACAATGGAAGCTGGGCTTCGAGGGGTTAAAGGTTTTAGTATTAGGGCTTACAAAGGGTATGTTCAGGGGCTTGTTGGCTTGATTGACAGCTATCCTGGAGGTATTTCAGCTCATCACACTTCATGCCCTTGGTGGATGCAAGTCACTCCAAACCCCAGGTTTCTCAAACCGGTCCCACCTGAAACCTATTAACCTATTATTTGTTTTAATCCTAAAACTCTGCCAATCAAATAGTTTAGCATATAGAAGAGTGAAGACTGGGCTGATGGGTTGTTGGGATTATGGGTTACCAGTCCTTGTGGAGGAAGAAGGAGTTATATAAGAGGAGGTACTGCCTGATAAGCTTAAAAAGTATGCTGTGCAGCATGTCTCTCAGCAGTCTAATTGATGTGAATATTTAATCAAACAAAAAAGCAGTTCTCATCCCAAAGAGGCACTACAATGACCAATTTGCTGGATGTGTTTAGTTTTTTCTTTGCCTAACCAATTCAATTACTTTATAATGTAATAAAATGATTATGTTGTCTGTGAGATAATGTAAAATAGAGCCGAAGGGCAGGAAAAATACCTGTGCTTGCCAGGGTCATCAAACACTAAAAACTCATACATTTCACATTGTGTTATTAATAATCATGTTTCAACTTTCTTTTTCAGATTTACAACCGTCTGGATCAGAGCTGCTGTGGGTTTAGGCCCAGGCAGGAAGATGTGTGCATGGAACTCGGCCACCATGCTGATTGTGGCGACCAGAACCACATACAATTGACAAACATCATCCACAGGGGTCACGACCCCAGACACCTGGTCTTCACCAGCAACAAGGGGTTTTTTGACCGCAATGAGGACAACTTGGACTTCAGACTCCTGGAAGGAATCAAAGAGTAAGTCTAGGTCACAACACTGACGCCATCTATTATGTAATAAATACTGATGATTTCAGTGGTTTTGTGTTTATTACTCTGTTAAATTAATACATAAAATGTGACATGTATATGTAATCTGCAAACTGTGTTGTATTTCAAATATCAAAAACTGAATTTTTCAATTTAGTGAAAAAGTCAACACCAAGTGTATTTCCAAGAACAATAGACCTTATTCATGACAGATCATACATGACGGATCTTACCAAAACCAACCCACCACACTGCTTTCATTTTATCCATCTTTTGATCAATTAATCAGTGAGTCATACCAGTGGGGAGACAGAACAGAAACTCTGGATGATCCTGCCCACACATGGATCCTCTTCAAAACTATAGTTTCTATTCTGCCATTCAAACCAGATATAAAGGCAACATACACCTAAATTGAGCAGTTATCAAATGACTGTAGACTGCAAGATCAGAAGAAGTCATTAATACCTGATCTTTTTTTAAATATTATGTTGAATTGTTTGTAGATCTGAGAGGGTTTTTATGTCTTTGACGTTTAGCAGCTGAGCTAAATAAAGCTTAATAAACTGATGTTTGACATTTTATAGCAGGCCGATTTCAAACTGAGTATCACAGTTTACTGGAAAAGCTGAGCTGAACCTAAACCTTACTTACAGTCTCTCCATGGCTTTTCTCCAGTTATCTTAAAAGTCCACCTGATCATGTTCCTCCATTCTCTCTTTTGGTTTGCCATTTTAGTTATAAAACATTTCTCTGAGGCAGAGCTCCTATGCAGGCAGTAAAACAAAAAAAATAATCAAAATCCCCTCAAAACTCAGTGAGGCAAGCAAGAATACAGCATCTCTGAGTCACGCAGCAAAAAGCACTTGTAGTTTTGTTCATTCACAACCATCTAGCAGCCATACTCAGTACAGGCTGGTAATCTTGTTTTAACCCTGGTAGATTTGTCTTGATCTTGTTGAAAACTAATGAGGTGTCACTTGCCCACATTCATTCTTCAGTGAAAAAAACCACTATACATTTTTCATCTCTGCTGATATTCCATGTGTGTGAGTGGAGAATTTCCCCACTTGTTGTTGTTAAAACATACCAGAAGTACTAACTAACTATCTTTTTTTCTGATTTCAAGTTAACTGATGCTAATGGAAAGCTGTGGTGCACATACAGTGTAAAATACCGACATGTAACTGTCTTTAGTTTTTCATCTTCACAATCATGACTTTTATGAGCTTGGTATTTCAGCAGGTCTGCTTAGCAGTTGGTTTTAGTGAAACATGCTGTTGCTATTAGCAACCCCTACGTGCAACTGCTGTTTAGCTAACTGACATTGTTACATTTTATGATCTGTGAGGCTTAATTTAATGATATTTTAATGTTAATATACATTTCCTGTGATCGGTTTGGTGCTTTCTGAAGCTAGATGGGTTTCCTGTTTAGAAACTATTGACGATGCCTGTGCAGCAGGGGGCTAGAAAACTCACTGCCACAATGTCATGATGGCTTCTATGTGGACATTTTCAGAATTTATATAATGTATATATATATAAAATAAAGCAACTTGCTGGAAACCTGTGAACTTACTGTTTAGCAGTAGATCTGTATGGTGCACTTATCTTCACATTTCCGATTTTGTTTTTACTACCAGGCACCTGTGGGTAGACATCAGTATGCTGTAGGTAGTTAACATGACTAGCTAACTAGCTATTAATAGTAATAATAACTGAGGCTGTATCCAAATCAGTCACTACCCACTACATAGTCCACTATATAGTGAGGTTGCTGTTTGTAGTGCTGACCGAATATACAGTGAGAATTATTATGTCCTATTTAGTGGACTCAATGTATCCCACAATGCATTGTGAAAAGTAGTGTACAACCAACGGTCACTAACCAAGCATTATATACCATGTCGCACTGCGCTGCATTTGCCGGTGTGCTCACTATATAGTCCTCTACACTGAACTGCCTAGATAGTGAGTAGGTTGTAGTGAATGAGTGAACGAATTTGGACACAGCCAGCAACTACACAAAGTTAGCTCTTGCAGGTACTGAGAAATAACTGTGTGTCAAGTGATCCCAAACATATAACTTGGTATTTGGTCTATACTTCAGTGAATCCAATTTTGCTGTTAGCATGCAAACTCATTGTTACCTTTGGTCTAACACTTGTTAATTGTTAATAATATAACACTATGGTCAGCTGTTTCTATTTTAAGTGTGACTTTATCCACAACAACAGAATACTATGGCTTCGCCACGATTGAGAACCAATCGAATTATCTCTGCTCCCAGCAGCTCTGCCTCTGAGACGTGTACTGAAAACTAGAAGTCCAATTGGATTGTACTTGTTGACACTTTTTCTGTATTTTCAGGCTTCCAGTGCAGGCAGTATCAGTGCTTAGGAGCAAGAGGCTGAGGGAGAAGCTCCTTCAGTCTCTGTTCCTGGACCAGATATACTGGGAGAGCCAGGGCGGCCGCCAGGGCATCGATAAGCTGATCGATGTAATTGAGAGGCGGGCCAAGGTCCTCCTCACCTACATCAACGCTCATGGGATCAAAGTCATCACAATGAATGTGTGATTAGAGTCACACCTATCAAGTAGCCAAATTACAGATAAACTAAATTAATGCTTGATCCCTGTGACTTCACTGTGTCATTTCAAAATATCATTTTACAAGACACTGGAGCTTCATCCACTTACATTTTTCAAGTGGGTCTGGATAAAAACATCAGCTAGTGTCTGCCATTGTTACACATGATGCCATTTGTTGCAATTCTTTAATATCAGTTTATATCACAAGGGCGTGACAGCATGTCCTGTCAAGTTAAACTAACCCTCCTCAGGATTATGAAAATGAAACAAGATGAATGTAATTACATATTTTTCTTTATGTATTTCTAAAAATAATAATATAATATTGTTAATGAAGGACTTATATAGGATTATAAATTACCCACTATTCTTTCAAAATAGCATGAATTGTGTTGTTGTAAATGTAATAGTAAGCCATTTAAGTAAGTGCGGTTAAGGAAAAACTGTAATTTACATAGTATAATGAGAGAAGCTTTAATTTAACAAATTTAACTCATTAAAAATGAGCCTAACTTTTACTTAAGGAAACAATTTTTACTTCCTTCTTTCAGGTCTTTATTTCTTTCTTTCCCAGAGGATCCCATTATTATGTGCAGAATAAGCTGCATTTAGAACCTGGGGAGCAAATGTTCTAAATGCAGCATATTTTGCACACAAGTGTAATTTGCATTGTATATTAATGGAATGCACTAAAAAATGCCTCATTGTCTTCTGTGATCTTAAAGTGTGTGGCAAGAATTAAGATCTTTAAAAAGCCCCTTGGATTCAACCCAGATCCATTTAGTTTGATTGGGGTTACCCATTACACACTGGCATTTTGCTTTCTCGGTTTTAACGCGTTATCTAATTTTGTGAACAGTCTTAATCTTACAAAACTCCCAATGGTCAAATAATTGTCACAATATTATGTTTTTAAGATCCAATACAAGACAGCAAAAGAACTAGGCAAAATGACTGTTTGTTATACACAGAAGAACAAGATAATAAGAAGTCAGATGGCTTTAATTCTCTTTTATATGCATTACTATTTGCAATTTAGTCACAAAGACTGTAAACTGTAACCAAGCTGTAACCTATTTCATTGTATTTATTTATTTTTGTACTTTCTTTTTTAATCGTTGAAGTAATAATAAAACAAATAAAAACATGTATCTGTCAAATATGTGAGCTTTAATCAATAAACTCTTTTTTGAAGGGAATTAAGCACAATTTTTGTGATTTTTAACTTTTCATTTTACATTACCTGCCAGTCTGTCAGTTAAAGCTTGAAACATGACAACATGACAAGATATTTTTTCCACTCAGTCAATCAGTCAAAGCATGGTCAGAAATAGTCTGTGGCTCTGAAATCTGAGCCAGAGCATGGTGACTGCTTTTCATGCTGTCGTAAACAGTGTGCTTTGGGGTCTGAGAGTTGGAGTCGATGGGGATTTGGGGGTTATTTTATTGTGTCCATGCCGGGCATTCACTCGGCTGTTGTTTTAACCCCTCTGCACCCGCATTAGTGTGTCACTTGGGTCCATGCCTCTGTGTGTTTGTGTTAGAAAGACCCCTCTAGTTCCCAGAGTCCTCTGCAGCGGAACTTACTTTCTATACCCACGTGTGTATGCATATTCTCACACAACATACACACCAATGCATGTGTGCAACAATATATGTAAAGACATACACAGACACTTAGACAGTCATTAGGACCTCGCCCTTCCCTGACTGTTTCCCCATCTACCAACATTCAGTCCCACTCAGTGAAATTAGACCACAGCAAAAACAGTGTGTTATGTTCCGCAGGTCAAGTGCTGCACTCCGAACTGACAAACAAGCCTTTACCAGCAGCTACTTAGTCGGTCAACTCAGACACACTCAGCCAAGTGTTAATTATCACTCGTTAAAAAAAATGTATTCTATCACATTGGGAAATGAAAGTACTCTCTTCAAGTAAGCGATAGTGTGCAGCGTTATTTAATATTAGCATAGAAATTAAACTGCATGTATTTTGAAAAAAATACTAATTCCAAAGAGTGGTAATTTTCAGTGTGATACATTATTGATGCATTAAAGCTAAAATATAGCAATTAAATTACAACATTTAAAAACAACTTTGTTGGAGAGAGGTACGGTAAATGGCATGATGTCCAAACTACTGCAAAGATGGCAGAGCAACAAAAGCTGCACTTGTGACCTTGTCTAACATCACATCTTGTATTGTATTGTAACTATTTGGGTAAAAAGCAAAGTGGTGAAAATACACACTGAATTGCCATGGGATTTACAATGTAAACATATTTTCACACTAGTTTGTGATTTATTGGCATTGTCAGTTAGAGAGGAAGCAAGTCCAACCACCACAAATAAAAAAAATGTCAGTCTTAATATTCAATACATGGCAGAAAGGTTACATTTTAACAGAGCTAGGTCCAACTTTTCCACTCATGGGTAGGTTAAACTTAATCAGATATCATAAATAAGCGTATTGTGTTATATTAGGAGATTTTGCACCAATGCAGTTAGTAAAATAACAATGTACTATGCTCATTATCTACACTTAACATGGATTTACCCCGGTGATTCCATTAACTGTCATGGGTTTAGCAAAACACAGAAATTGTTTTGATCTTGAACAAACAAATGACTCAGTTAAATCTATTGTTAAAGTTTAATAAAAAAAAAAGATGCATCACTTTAAAGTTTCTGTGCCTCTAAGGAAAATACAGTGTTTTCAAATAATGTCCTCAGGACTTTTTTTTTTTATTAAACTGGTTTTGGCTGAGCACTGAGACAGTCTGTGCATTTGATAAGCAGGTAAATTGACTCATTTTTTAACAGTTTTCAAGAAACGTCACAAGGTGTAGCTTCATGAAAGGTCTGTGAAATGTATGTTTCTTTGTGCTATATGACATTTTCACTCTTGCTTACACAGATAATGAGCCTTTTGCACTTTAGTATAATATCTTACAATGTGTCTGCTTTTCTTCTTCTCCCTCCACCTCTTTTTCTTACCATCTTAAGTTCAGCAATGTTTTTGCCCTTCTTGTTTCCAAGGGGGTATAGAAATTGAGATTTTGTCTATGAGGCAGGGCATGCAAATAATTTGGGACGGTTCACCTCAGATGTGCCCAGCTGGCTGCCGCCTGGTCAGACTCCAAATAGCATCCAAACAAAGAGGCTCTTTCTTTTCATAACCTCAACCCAGAGATGATAATCATTCTGGTTTACCATGACGTCACTTTACCCATTCACTGCTCTCCAGAGTTTGCCACTGACCATCATTGAACTCTGACAAAAAATAATCAGAGTAACTGACTTATGACATTTATTTATTTATAGTTTATAGCTGCACAAAGAAAGTCACACATTAGCAGCCTCTGGTCATGGAAAAATATGATCTTCAGTATCCAGAGAACATGTAAAAGTATGTCTGTACAAACAGTACAGAGTCCAGATGGTTTGTGATGCTTTGAGGAAGTTTGGTCACTGTTGTTTTTGAAAAGAAATAGTTTGACGTTTTGCGATATATACACATATTGACTTTATTGCTGAGAGTTGGATGAGATGATTTATACCACTCTCATATCTGTACACTGAATACTGAACATGACGCTGGAGCCAGCAGGGGGTTAGCTTAGCTTAAAAACTGGAAACAGGGGGAGTTAGCTTTGCTCTGACAAAACACTGTATCTTGTACAAAAATTAAGCATAAAAACTATTTGTGGTTTAATATGATGCTAGGTGCCAGGCTAGCGGTTTCCCGCATGCTAAACTAAGCCAAATGGCTGCTGGCGGTGTGGTATCAATCTTTTCATCTAACAAGTCAAAATGTCAAATAACTTCTTTAAAATGTGTCCCCTTCTGTTGATGGAGTTGCCTGACACCCACACCTAACGTAAGAACTGTAATTATTAAATTATTATTATAATAATTTTATTATTAAAAATAGTTTAAAAAAAGTATATTATAAAAATTGTATGGGTTACCAATTGTTGCCAGTGGGACTATTGCAGTCCCACTTTCTGTGTTTCGTCATTTCTGCTTTTACATTTCATCTGCAGCTTTAATATTTAATTGTCAGAACTCTGCAGAGCTAGATTACATGAAAGGATAACAACAAAAGCACCAAAATCATTTCATTTTGTGTACTTCAACATAAAAGCCACCGGACACAACTAAATGTCCTGCCCTCTAACACTGCAGGGGGATGTTGCATTTATGCTGATAAGGACTTAAGAGGAGAAATTGAAAGAATGTCAACATGTGTTAGATGAAGTCATGTCAAAGCTTGCTTGTTTCACTAACTAGCCACACAATTCTTTGCTTGTAGATTAATGGAATCAGGGCACACAATGAATAACGGTTTCTTTTTGATGGCTTGATGGCTTATCTACATGTAGAAACATTTTTACAGGCCTGCCATACTGCCACGATGTTTTAACCTCTTTGCGAAAAAGAGGGATTGATTCTGAAGGGAATTAACTCTAAAATAATCTCTTCCTGCAAATCTTACCTCTCACTCCTCGAGTGTTTCAGTATTTCATTTGTCAGTTGAAATGGGACCCATCTCCTCTTTTCACTCTTTATTTCCTCTATGAAAAATCTCATTTATAATCAGCTTTTTTTAATGCAACAAAAGCAGAAGACACAAACAGAAGTTTTATTTCTTCCTGTTTTTTGTTCATTTTTAGAGCACTTTTCTGGTTCAGGTCATATTGACTGCTTGTTTCATTTACTGTCCAAGCCATATAGCTTTGACCATTTCCATATATACAGTTTTTGTGTTGTGCTGATTATAGAAAAATTTAATATATTTCATTAGCCTGGAGCAACAACCATGTTTCTGGTCACCTGATTCTTTAGAAATAAATGTCATGAGTAACATGCTGCATTAAAAAGTGAATAACCCAAACAAAGGTTCACTTAAAACTATAGCTGTAGAGTATTCAAGTAGAAATCTCTCTGTCAGGTAAGAATGCAACTAAACAAAAATAGTTTTGCCAGAGGCGTTGTATAGACAGTCAATAATCTTTTAAAGACAATTTAATGAAAGCAGTGGGTCGAGAAAAAACTTGACCCAAGCACTGAAATAGTAATGGACTCAGATTCCATTTGGAGAGATTTTGATTTTGAGATATATATATATATATATATATATATATATATTCAGGCTCATCTGTGATGGACCAGGAGGAAGGCGAGTGAGCATATTTGTTTAGTGCAATAAGGTGAATCTTTGATGACATCAAGATAGGATTAAAGGGAATACAAGCACATGGACATATGAGCACGACATCTGAGGACACAGGGGATCAATCCAATCCAATGTATACCCTGCTTTTATTTTGCAAGTACAATATGAAAGTTAAGGGGAAACATTTGCCTGTTAACATCTACTGCTGATAAAAGACTTGAACTTCACCTCCTACATAAAGAATGTGGGCCTAGAGGCACACGTCTACTGAATCCTTAATGTAGACTGAGATTTGCACTTCCTCTGTAATAATATGGTAAGCCTTTATGTAAACTGCAACAAGCACAGCAAAGTCCACTCTTTGTGCAGTGTGTATGCATTATTTAGAGATTGTTAATTCGTTTGTAGTAACTTGATTAAGTACATGTTTATTTAGTCAAATGCACAATGTAAGCACAGTATGAAACTGTAACCAGTATACACACAGTATAAACACAGGCCTTAAAACTAGATTTTAATTCAGGGCCCCTCTACAAGATGGGGCCTCAATAATGGGTATTAATTTGATGTTGCCTTATAATGTGCAATAGTGGTTCAGTATTAACAAACATTAATTATTTCACCACAAACTAATGGATGTGCAGTGAACCAGGGCAATTGCCCACTTTTCCTGGTTGGTAATCTAGCCTTGAAGTACAGAAAGTACAATTTGTCAGTATTTATGTTTTGTAGTTGTTCAATAAAATTATGAGACTAATGCTAATGCTTGACTAAAATAACATTTTAAAGTAACTATAACTGTATAGTTTAAAATGATCCATTACAAAATACTTTACAAATTCTGTATCTTCCCCCAAATAACACTCTTGGTATGGTGTGAAATCCCATGCAGCTAACCCAGGAATACTTCACTGGAAATTGGATGACTAAAACTCTCAGCTGAAGCCCATATTGATGAAATTCTTCTATGGTTCTCTATTCTTAATGGCCATGTGATTAACCACATCTAGTGTAGTCTCTGTTGTGGAAAACTTTGGGATGCAGAATGTTGAAAACAGAAAATCAAAACAAAACTGAACAATTACATAAAAGTTGAAAATAAAAACAAAATATCACCACATGTTTTACAGGTTGTGGTCATAGAAAAACTGTCAGTCGGATCATTTGAGCAGAGACATCTTAAGCTGTGGAGCTAAATTAAAGGGATGAGTGCAGATACTAAAAACTGGGGTGAGGCATCTCCATGGATTGGCATCTCAAACATCTGCTCCCAGAGATATATGGGGCTTTCAAACAGTAGTGAGCTGAATATGTCCCCATCTATATTTAGGATTCTTGTGATGAGAGAGGTGTGGCATGTGGAGCATGCAGTAGACTTTGAATAAGACCATATGATTTAAGACATTAGATGCCAATGTGTCACGTGATCGGAAAAAAGTTCAGATGCCTGATTAAGAAGGACACGTAATGAGGTGTAACCATAAAAATAAGATACGTATAATAATTCAAACTCTGGTAATATCTTCTTAATGAGTTACGTGTTTATTACGAAAAACTGTTTTTCTGGTGTTGCTGTTATAACGCGGCAATACCTTTCCTTGCTCCACTTGGCAGCCTTTCATGAGCATGTGATGTCCACTTCTCTAAAACATCTGCAACTGGCAGACAAAGCCTCCATCTCAAACCAAAATAACAGGTTGCAAGATTCAAGTGAACATCCTCCACTACCACTTTTCTCAATAGATGTTTTCGGAGTCAGTGTTTAAAGTTAGTATAAAGCATCTAGGCACACAATGCAAAACGAGAGAAGATGGGTCTTGTTTTCAGCAAAAGACTGCAGCTGATGATTTCACTGATTATTTTCCCTCTTGACAGTACCTGAGATAGTTTGTTCTTGGAATAAGACCCTCCAGTTAGAAGGATACTACAATGTTCAAAATTGCCACATTAAACACCACATACCTAAAACATGAAACACGCCATAGAGTTCTGAACCTGTGCTGTAGTGTCTACAGTTTAAATTGAGTCACATTTTGGACCCTGGAGACTCAGCCGGTGCATTTCCCAGTGACCCGCCATCAACCAATCATTTCTAGTGGCAAATGTCGCAGCAAACAAATGAGAACCCAGAGGAGAGAAAAAGGCAGAAAACAACAGTATGGTCTTCTATTAAACTGACACAACCATGTGCAATCAGACTGAAGGTGTGAATAGCGTGAAAAGAGGCACCAAACATTCCTCACTAACCCAATTCCTGACTCGTCTATCTGAGAACTTTGAACTTTGATGGGCCTCAGTAGTGAGCTATAGAAAGATCTTATGTCATGGAGGAGGTATTTACTGTATATTCAATACCAGGGATGGGAAATCAAGGCATGCCTATAGAGGCACAAGAGTAGTAGTAGGACCATAGCAGTGAATATCATGGATTACATTCTCCTCTTGGGCTGTTTCTATTTTATTTTCAAAGCCTGCTGACTCTGGCCATTTACAGCATTTACGTTCAGTAAATTCAGTGTCAGACTGAGCACAAAAGCTAATTTCAGAGGTGAAAAGATGTGAATAAACACAAAAATATTGGTGGTGAGATTTTACAAAAAAGATGTTTCAACTTGAGCAAGAAAACAAAAAAAAACGAAAGGTCTACTCATCCCGACGCTTTAATGAAGATCAGTCAGAGACTGAACTTTCACAGACACACACACACACACACACACACACACATTGTTAGCTCACATTGCTAGCTAGAACCACTGGTACATTGGCTTTTTGGGAAAAATGCTGGTGGTAAAAATTCAATAAATGAATAATACAAATTGAAAATTTGTCTTGGGTTCAATTTGCTCGCACACTTACGTTAGGTGCTTTAGGCATTCACACTTAAAATATTGGAGTCACTGGTCCAACATACAATACTGTCCTGGTGTCTAAAGACGTGTCTACTACATTCTACTTTTTAAAATTATTTATGACCACCAAGACAACCGCTACAGCAATAAAGTTAGTCCTGCCATGCTACTCTTTATGAGGAAGATGCTATTCTGGCAAAGTGCTGCATAGAGGAGAGGCCATGTGCATAAAATGAGAACTAGGAAACCTTGGCCTTGGTCAGAGCACAGCTCTGTTTAGAACAAAACAGGCCATAAATCTAAACTTGTCAGACACCGTTAGTGTTTTGCAAACTGCCCTGCGACAATGAGTTATGTGTTTTTAAAGGAAACGTCACTGATAGAATAATATGATGACTTAGTAACAGTAGGGTGTGTGGAGGAGATACAAAGAAGGCTTTTGTAGTTTTAAAGGGGACAGGGTTCAGAATTCATTTTTCACAGTTTGTGTTTCTAAAGAATAAATTCTCAGAGGAACAAATAAAACTATTATTACTTTTATACTTAATGTCACTGTGACTTCAAGTCCTTCAACTGGATTAAAAGATATTACTCTTGTATAAAACTTATTGTAAACTGCCCTATATAAGAACTAGCTATAATATGAATCCAGTGGGTGGAACTCTTGAGGCAGCCTGTGAAAATGCCTTTATTGCATTCAGATTAATCACTAAACCATGACCAATCATTTTCAATAATATTGACAATAACAAAGATATTAAGATTAAAGGTTTGTTTTTGACCCTCGAAATACACAATGCAAGACATTCTTATCAAGTAAACATTGCTTTTTCAATTTTTTAAGCTTTCAGCAGCATCTTGTGACCGCCTTATACAATCATATTTCACTTGTAAAATGAATGATGACAATAAAAAAGCATACTACATAAACTACATTGAATATAAATGGTGAAGTGTGATAATCTGGTTACACAAACCTGGTGCTGGCATGTAATGCAATTTAAATTTTTAACTGCACTACAATTTTCTTTTTAAGATATACTCTTTTTATACTTTATTTTTTTTTACAATACACAGTGACTCTGTGGGCAATGCTTCACAGAGCAGTGTAAGACTTTTGAAAATATAGAATAAATTTCCCCCAACATGTTTGACTTCCCATCTAAAAAGGCTTTTTCAACTTTATATGAGTCTTCAGACGGGGGTTCACAGCTTAAGCATGTCTGCAGAAGGAAGAGGAAAGAATGTATCACCACTGTGGCTGAGGAAACTCTCCAAACACAATCTTCCATGGTGAATGTTACCCATTCCTTCAGGAATCCAAACAGGAACAGCCTTGCCCAGACTGAGCAGGCACACGGAGCAGGCCAAAAAGGAAATGACTGAGATCGGACTCTGGGTGCAGCGGGTTCAATCTAGTGATCATGCCCAATAGTGTCTGGCCTCACTGCCATCACAAAGCCAAGAAAATGTTCTTAGTTTGTTTTTCAAAAGCACTTGTGTCACCCTTAAGACATTTATTTTTCCTTAAACCTGTTTCATTACTTAGAGCTATTTACTAGTTAAAAATGAAAACCGATTTGTTTTTAAATGTTTTTGTAAAAATGTATATTATTTGTTAGTTCGCATCATGTGATGACATTGCTTCTGGTTTAGTCACTTCTTGTTAGGGCTTTGTGGTTCTGTAGAGACATAGAGACATGAGACATGTCTGGTCATCTATGTAAACAAACCATGGTGTATGGACATTGCTTTGTTGATCTGGATTATTTGATCATTTAGTGTAGGCCCTGTTATCTCCCTAGAAGATTCACATCTACTGTCATCACTGCCAATTATGTACCCCTGGATGCTAATGCTAAGCTAGCAATGAAATAACTGCTTTTAGCAAACAACAAACTGCACATTCAGATGGGTCCTTTATTGTTGCGGGTTTATTTGAATAACTCCAACCTTAAAACTGTATTCCCTAATTTCAACCAAATTGTCTCCTACCACTTTCACCTCTGGTGATGTGGAGGCCTACAGCTCATCCAGGGCCAATCTGAAATAAGGGCATCAAGACTGCCAAACGAAAACACAATTTGCTGACCAAGGAGCATTTCAAGAACAACTCCGACCTCAGGCGGCAAGGCATCCAGACTATCACTGATTACAGAAGGGTGAACACAACTCCTTTAGCCACTGATGCCTACTCCCTTCCTGATGAGCTCAACGTCTGTGCTTGTTTTGAACAAACTTAGGGACCTTGCCATCAGCAACACCCTTTGCAACTGAACACTGAACTTCCTGACCAACAGACGTCTCTGTCTGTTAGTTTAAGCAACCTCACCTCCTCCACTCTGACCCTAAACACCGGCGTTCCACAGGGCTGTGCGATCAGCCCACTCCTCTACTCCCACTTCACCTATGACTGCATTCCTGTGCAAGGCTGCAACATCATCATCAAGTTCACAGATGACACCACAGTGGTACAGTCAGTTACAATGATGTATCAACCTCCCAGATGCTGGCACCTTGCTGCCAGCATCTGACAAAAACCTTGCTCTCAATACCAATAAGACCAAAGAGCTTATTGTGAACTACAAAAGGCACAAATGGGACTGAGGTCGCGCGTGTCTCCAACTTAAAATTCCTCAGCATTCACATCTCTGAGGATCTCTCTTGGCCCCAAACACCTACATTCTGTATAAAAAGGCATAGCAGCACCTTTACTTCCTGGGGAGGCTAAAGAAAGCCCTCCTGTCTCCCCAAAACTTGGAAACACAATTGAGAGCTCCATTGCTGACAGGAAAGCCCTGCAACATGTGGTGAAAACCTCTCAACACATCATTGGTGCCCCGCTCCCTGCCACCGCTGACCTCCAACGCACATGGTGTCTGCGGTGGGCTCACAGCATTATCAGGGAACCCTCACACTCCAACCACGGACTGTTTACCCTCCTCCCATCAGGACGGCGGTGCAGGAACCTTAGATCCTGCACCAGCAGGCTCAGGAACAGTTTTTTCCACAAAACTATAACCATGCTGAACTTTCAAACCTAGCACTAGCCTACTCCCCCCTCCTCAGTCAAAACCTTACTCCTCCTCTTCTCTTTCATATTCATTGATCCAACTCAAAGCACCTCACACTCACAGTCCTTACATTGCCTTGTGCATAGGCCTATATTTAGTATGCCTGTATTAACTCATGCCTTAATCAGAATCAGAATCAGAAATACTTTATTAATCCCAGAACGGAAATTGCTTTTTGATACAGTTACAGTGCAGTACAAACAGTAGAAAATAGAGGGTGTAGAGGGTGTAGAATGTAGAGGGTCCGAATATGTTTGGACCAGGGGCCGGAGCTGCTCCAGGACGAGTCTTTCCAGGGCCTTCATGATGTGGGAGGT
>JAVQJD010086706.1:0-26063 GCA_036023655.1 Nannoperca australis
AGATAGATAGATAGATAGATAGATAGATAGATAGATAGATAGATAGATAGATAGATAGATAGATAGATAGATAGATAGATAGATAGATAGATAGCTGAGATAGCTCCACATTCAAGAAGACAAGTTTGTTCTTAATCAACCATGGACCGGGTGGTTGGAACAGACCCAGTACATGGCTAAAAAATCATGTACACTGACTATGAAAATAATTAAAATAATAACTAATGCAGCTCTGCAGTATTAACCATAATGCTTGGCAGCTGATGATAAAACTGAAACCCACATTCAGAACCCATCATCTCAGGTGATAGTTGATACCTAGATAGCATCAAAAACAAAGGACCGGAGGGTGTGTGTATACTTGCCTGTTTTTTTAGAAAATGAGAGCCTCTAGTGATAAAGAAGTTCATCTCAAGTTATGAAGTCAGAAAGGCAACTAGGGCGGGCAATAAAAAAATAAAATACAAAAGGAGGAGCAATGTCAAAAGAGGAGGAATAAAAATGAGAGGTTAAAAGGGAGGGGCTCTCAGAAAAATATATATCCATGACTTTGTCTCACGATCAGTGTACACACCTTCCATCCTTCTGAAGCCATCATCATTTACCAGCATCAGCATGAGAGGTGAGACAAGCTGAAGCTACAGTGGCATAATATTTAGGAGGGAGATGGTCTGACATAATGGAAGTAGTTCAGCTTAGAAATGTCTTTACTGAAGGTGGCTTATAAGTGATTTCTGTCAAAAGTGTATAATGTGGTACGCTCCTTCTGGGTCTAGTGGTATATGCATTTGCTCTGTTCCCCTCAGCTATCGTATTGCTGTGTCTGCTGCATGCAGCTTTTGGTCAGTTTCTCTGGGATGGACCTGCCATTACAACAACACTGCAGCCTGCAGCTCCCGATCCAGACAAATGTGAGAGATTGTTAAGGAAATAAGTCTATCCTTTCTGTCAGTACATAGTCAATGTGCCTGCACATATTCTCATCTGCAACCTAATGTATTAATGTGTGCGCCTGTGTGTGTGCGCCTGTGTGTGTGCGCGCGCGTGTAGCGTGTCTTGACGACCAAGCATCATGTGGCTGCTGTCTGATGCAGAAACAGTTACAGAGGATGGAGTGGTTCTTTAACAACACCTATGAAGAAATTAAAAAGGAGCTGACAAAATCAAAGACGGCCCTTGACAATATGAGAGGTGAGCGACACATCCATGAGTCACACAAACAGGGAGAACCTCGTCAAAATGTCTTAAAGAACAAACCTAAATCAAACCTGACTTTTTCTTCTCCTTTGTATTTCTAGCCAGCCGCAGTGCCTTCTCTGTTGCTCTAAACAACAACAAAATTTTGACCTACTATGGCCCCTTCAGTAATGACAGGCTTGTTGTCTACAAACATGTTTTCATCAACCTGGGAGATGGCTACAATTTGCAGAGTGGTATCTTCACCGTTCCCCGCTCTGGTGTCTACAGCCTCACCGTCACCATCTACGCCATTAGTTGGTCTGCTAGCAGCCTGGTAACCTGCGCCAATTTGCAGGTTAACGGCCAAGTGGTGGCTGGGATCCTCGAACAAAATGGCCAGGACCTTGAAGACAGTGCCACTGCTGTTGTGGCCCTTCAACTGACAGCTGGGGACAAGGTGGCTGTCAACATGCTGAAAGGATGTTTTCTCTCCGATGACACGAGCCACTATAACACTTTCACTGGTTTTCTGCTGTATGCTACTGACTAAGTTAGCAAATGTAGCTGTTCAGGGCCTTGTACCAACTCTTGCCCTAGTGACAGTCTGTTAGATTAAATCTTTCTATGGTAATAGTCTTGACTTGTAGCCATTTAACTCAGCCTTTTGTACTATCGCCCATCCCAACACATTGATTTCCTTTGTTTTATTCCATCATAGTTTGACTTCCTGAGATCATTATCAATATTACCTATTGAGGGAAGCCAGGTTTTTGATCCACCTTAAAAAAAACACCTTTTATATCTTTTTCATGTCACACTGTTTTAGTATCTGCTGTTAATCTTGAACTGCTGAAATGATGTGATGTAAACTGTGATAGAAATAGGAATTTAAAAATAAAACGTGTTGTACCTGAAATTTACCAACAAAATAAAACCAGACTTTTAATCAAACTCGTTGGCTTTCTGAGTAATTTTGTTTCTATCTCCTTTAAAGAAACTGAAGATACAAAAGTCGTGTCTACATTAAAGATGTTGCTGTTGACCAAGCTGAATTAATAATTAAGTCAGGTTAATAAAACTGTAACATTTTAGGATCGACTGATGCTTTTAGGATTTAAATCTTCCTCAAACACTTGTTGTAGCCTTCAAGTTACAGTTTTGTATACCCTGTGTCAACATCTTACTCATAGAAACAGACAATCATTTAAATTAAAATGGAAGACATCACATGAAACATAACAATTCATAATAAATAGAGTGTGATCACAGGAACATACATGTTATTAAATTCTTAATTTAAAGACTTCTGTCCAGCAATAACTCATATTGTGTACCTTTTTAGAGTCTCTCATTCTGTACATAATTCTGGAAACACACACATAATATCTGTAATTTAAGCATGAAGCGAGAAGATGATGACAACGAATGAAAATGACATGTGACCTATAACATATCCATACATTTCTACCTTTTATAGAGCCATTTTGAACACAATCTCTTAATTTCTTTAACACGGCAACAGGATCTGGTGCACACAAAAAAACGAATCATGAGCAGATCAGCGCACTCAACCAGTATATCCCACTGGATACAGTAGTACATCTATTATGTACATAGTATAACAGCAGCTGCCTGAGACAAGGAAGCTAGTTCATGTCTTTCTACATGTCATGCAGCTCTTCACAATGCATTCTGGTCTGCTGATAAGACTGCACAGACACCTCTTTCCAGGCAACAGATTATACCTGGCCTGTAACCAACTACCCAAAGCCCTGCAGGGTGTGTCCCTGCTTATGTGCGATTTCAGAATTTGAGAGCACCTGGTGATGATGATAAAACATGCCCAGTTATACAGTTATAAAGGCAAATAGGGCAAATTATAAAAAAAAGAGAAGAAAAACGAGGAGGAGCGATGAAAGTGAGAGCTAACAAGGGAGGGGCACTGAGAAAAATATATATCCATGACACTTCCTCTACTGATCAGTCCATCACAACCTCCATCCTGCTGAAGCTGCCATCATTTATCAGCATCGACATGAGAGGTGAGACTTGATACATTTACAGAGACACAAATGGTTCTGATATACAACAGTACATTAACAGGCAACTAATGCAATGCTCCATCCAGGTTTAGTGCTACATGCCTTTGCTCTTCCCCCCACCAGCTTTTGTATTTCTGTGTCTGCTGCATGCAGCTCTTGGTCAGGGTAATGGATTTTCCTGGAATGGACCTGGCCAAGTAGATCCAAATCCAGACCCCATCAAAGACAATGGTGAGGACTTGTGGGAACATAATGAGTGTGTCTGCATATATTCTTATCTGCAAGTGTATTTATGTGCGTTTGTGTTCAGCATGTCGCTTGGACCAGGGTTCTTGTGGCTGCTGTCTGATGCTGCAAGGGGTAAACAGGCTGAGGACATACTTTAACAATAGCATGAGTGCGCTGGAGAAGGAATACTTACAATCGAAGCAAAGTCTCAACATTATAGAAGGTGAGTGACACCTCCACAATTTGCACAAATCAGCAGAGAGTGCAGATAATAAAAGCATCTTAAAGAGTGAATGCACACACACTTTAGAATTTTTTTATGTTAATGACACAACGCTGATCTACTTTTTACACCTGTTGTCTCTGCTTGCATCTCCAGCCAGCCGCACAGCCTTCTCTGTTGCTCTATTTAGTGATGATCATTTCAAGTGTTACGGCCCCTTCGGTGTAAACAGCAGTGTCATCTACAAACATGTCTTCCTTAACCTGGGTGGCGGCTACAGCACAGAGACTGGCATCTTCACTGTTCCCCGCTCTGGTGTCTACAGCATTGCCGTCAGCATCTACAGTGATGTTGGTTCTCCTGGTAACAAGCTGGCCGTTTGCGCTGGTCTGAAGGTTAACGACCAGGTGGTGGCCGGGTCCAAAGACCAAAATGCGAATGACAAAGAAGACAGTTCCACTATTGCTGTGGTCCTCCACCTTAAGGCTAGGGACCAAGTGGTTGTCAACCTGCCTAGTGGATGTTTCATCTGTGACGACAGCCACCACAATACTTTCAGTGCCTTTCTGCTTTATGTGACCGAATAAGTTAGGAAGGGTTATTGTACCAACTCTTGCCCTACTAACAGAGTTAGAGTCTGCTAGATGAAAACTTTCTATGGTGCCTTAAAGCCTCCAATCTCAATCTGATCTTTCTGAGGGAAGCCAGGTTTTAAATCCATCACACGTGGATTCAACCCATGAAATATGAATGGTTACAAACCTCAAAGCATGAGTGTCTTTGTTCTGTAACAGCTCATCTTTTTCTTGCTGAAATGATGTCATGTAACATTTGAGAGAAGTACACAAAACATCTATGCACTTTAAAAATTAAAAGAAAATAAATTAGGATTTTAAACAAAGCATTTGGTATTATAGTTGATTTTGTTTCGACTGAAAAGACTGCGTGCTTTAAAAACCTTAAAATATTGAAATACTTCCCTTACTATGTTGTCTTTTTTTGATACAGTTTTAACATTTAAAGAAGCTTTGTTTTGGGTATGAAATTTGTATTTTTAGCTAATAACATATATAACTTTTAAATAAAGCACTTTATTCACTCAGTTTTGCTTATTCTGTTTATGAACCCTCCTTACAGAACATCATGAGGTGAAATTAAAATGAAAGCCATATCACCATCCAGGTGAAGTCGAATCCGTAATAAAATGTAGATTACAATACAATACACATATTACAATGAGATATACACAGTATGTTACATTTAGTTTGATAGTAATTTTAAGATTTTATACAAATTCACTAGTGACAACATTTAGTGTCTATATGAAACTTTAAAATTGTATTAACTTATAGCAACAACAGCATTTGTTTATCTGAAAAACAATCACAGGAGCAGTATGGGTATCAGATCCTAACACTTAACTTGAGGAGTACTACTGCACATGTAACATACTGTGTCCCACAGTACAGAGCACTGGAACGGTCACAAGCGATCAAACCGGTCAAAACCAGAAATTGGTTAAGCTTGGCACACTGCAAAATAAATGGATTTGACTATGATTAGTATGCAGTATGAACATACAGTATGTACATACTGCATACTGCGTTTGTTAGTAGTATGTAGTAGTCAGTTTTGCATTGCATAAGGTGGATATTGAGTAGCCTACACAAGAAATGCTTGGATGTATACCTGATTAGCAATAATTTCTAAGTATGCAGCGTATGCAGCGTATGCAGCATGAGCTTACTGGACATCCCAAAATGAATTACGTCTCTTAGCTCGAACCGGTGATGTTGTGATCAGTACAGTCATGTGATGCAGTCATATGACTTGCTTATACTTCAGTGTGAACAGTCTGCTGGTAATGGCATACTTCATTATTTAGTACACAGAATGCAGAACATACTGATTGAGTATGTGGTGGGCAGCACGTTAGCATGTGATTTGAAACACAGACAATATCTTTGGTCAATTTTGATCCCTTTCTTTTTAACTGTCATCGTGAGTCTGACAATGTCATTTGTTAAACGAAAAGAAATGCATTAATCAAGTATTTGTCAAGTAATGTATACAGGAAAAAGCTGTATGTTTTGCTGAATTGTGTCCATTAAAGCACAAGGTGTGGTAGTGCTTCTCAACTCACCAATCAAAACAAAGGCAAAACGCTGATTATGTTGTTTTTGTTAAATGGGAGCTGGACATGAAAATGAGCATAGAAGGGGGGCCCAAATAAACACATGTGGAAACTAAAGTTGAAAACACTACAAACGTACAGGATCTGTACGACAATGAGGTCAAACCTCATAATCTTAGATTACCGTATTTTGATATGTTCCCAACAAGACATGGCCACTTGCTGAATGAAAACAAACTCGGACACATTTTCACCTCCATATCAAACAATCTCAGAAAGATGACCACTCTTTTATCTTCACTTTCATGCAATAATTCAAAGCTCTGGTTTAAAAGCACATCTGAGGTCAGAGCACAGCTCACTTCACTTCTCTCCCATGCTGTGATTGAAATCATCTCAAGGATTTAGTCTGCTTTGAAAAGATGTGTCAAAGCAGACATACAACACCTGATACACCATGGCCTCTGTCTAGCAGATAAGACTGTGTTATGGAATCAGATCAGGACTTGGGACTTCATACACACAGATGGCCAAGAAAACACAGACAGACAATGCACCGTCCCCTGAGCCATGGCAACTTTAAAAGTTACTGTCAACACAGCAAACAACCTGTTACCCAATAGGACTGAAGGAACAAGGATAATAACAAACACCTGTGCAACTTTAGGTTACAAACAACCAGTAGAGATGAATGACAGTAGAGCAGTTGTACACACAGCTGACTGTTATTTTGCTCTGAGCTGCATAAATATGCAGACAGTAACAAACACTGATTGAACTTTATGGCATAACGTGATTTATGTCACTATGTACACTATTACATACTGATTAAAATATTTCTCTGGCTTTTTTAAATGCGCCCATTATTTTATTAATAACACTGATGCTAACATCAGCATGCTAACATGCTCACAGTGGCAATGCTAACAGGTTGATGTTTAGCATGTTCACCATGCTCACATTTGTATTAGCAACATGGGTGTATCAAGAGAGCTGGATATGATGCCAGCACTTGCTACAAATGTATCCTTGTGGTAACTCGCAGTATTGTAAGCTAAAAATCCCCTGCTGCCCAAAAAGGATTTTCTCCATAGACCATGATTATAAAACAAACTTCTGTATCATCCAAATGTAAAGTCTGTGGGCAGTGCGGTCACACACTAATACACATGTACAGTGGGCCACACAACGCAAAAGCAATCCCAGAAGCTAGCTAAAAACGTTTTTTGGCTTATGCACTTAGCTAGCAATTTTCCTTCAGGTTAATGGGCCGCATTCAAAGTATGCTGAGGCTGATGGGATAGCCAATAGTGTTGCCATGAGCTGGACTGGACAAATTAAATATTTTAACCAATGGCGTTAGATGAAAGGGGATCTCCATTACTGATCCTAATTATCCTTGTTACATCCTGAAGGGAACATGAATGATTGCACCACATTTCATAGCAATCCATGCAATAGTTCTCAAGATATTTCACTAAAAACAAACATGTCCACCTCATGGTGCCACTAGAGTAAAAAGTAGGATTGATCCTCTGGGTACCATGAATGTCTGTAAAAAAGTTATGGCAGCACATTTAATAGTTGTTGAGATATTTCAGTCTGAACCAAAGTGATGGACAGATTGACCGATATTCACGTCCCTAGTGCCAAGTTACCGTGGCTAACAATGTGTCACTGTGAACAAGACTTTGTTTGATAACCCATACATATCCCCAAACTCTTTAGTTATCATTATCAATTTAGCATCTAATCAGTTTTTTTACTTTTCTGTTGGTACTCAGCTGCGACTACACTTGGCCCGAAGTTTATGAGCCAAAATGGTGGTAAAAGTTAAAAGTGCCTTCTTTGCCAAACTTCTCCCAAATAACAACAATCACAATATCTCAGATGAACTTGTAAGGCAAGCAACATTTACCGACAGCCGTACAGTCAGCAAACAAGTGAATGTAGAAACCATTTGGCAAAATCTCTAAATCAGGATTAAGGTTTCTTTGTTTGTCAGTGCAACACATTTTGTACAAACTGCTTGAACGTCTTTCAGAAAAGACATTTTTGAAAAACAAGATGAAAGATGGCAACACCTAGCCTTTGTTAATGGCTTATTATTTAATAAATATTGCTCCATTCACATGAATTGGGAGTCCACTTTAGACAAGTTTCTATCACATATCTTAATCCAAAACAAGCCATAATCAACACATCTGGGTTTCCAACAATATCCGACGGGAAAGTAATCATGGGAACACACAATAATACTACTCTCTTTGTTCGATCTCAGCATGAGAACCAGGCAACGCTGTATATTGTTCTCAGATCTGGGTCTTTATTGATGGACCGATAAAACTTTTGTCTTCCCATCTTTAGACCATTATAATCTACAGGGATTTGACAACAGTGTTCTCCATATCAGCTGGTGCGCTCTAGAAGGAAGGAAACCAGATGCCACTGTCCTAATAAGGGGTATTATGGTGGTTAGCGAGGTTAATTCTTCACACTAAAGGAAAACCATCTACTGTCCTGTATTACCAGGGACAAACGTGGCTCTCTTTGCAGAAGGAATTGGGGTGTCAGTGTTTGGCTGTGAAACCTGTGTGTGTGTGTGTGTGTGTGTGTGTGTGTGTGTGTGTGAGGAGGTGGAGCTTGTATCATTTACCACCTCAAGGGGTGGATCACCTGAAGTGCATCAATAAGATGCTAAAACTTTCCCCTGCTTAAAACTCAGAAGAACGTGACATAGTCTTTCAGAACAAGGAGAGGGAGGAACAAAAAACTGTAAGTTTTAAGCTTCTATCACCAATTATATTGTAAAAAAAAAGATAAAGATTGTGAGGACCTTTATAGCTTTGTCTTTTCGCTCTTAAATATTTCCACTAATTGTTGGGTAATATGATTGAGTGATTTTGTGACATAAATGATTCTGCAGGTTAGATTTGACAAATATTGTAACACATCTGGAGTTATAGTTAGATTAAATACAAATACGAAACAAGCAAAATTGAGGGATGAATTAAAGTAACTTGTGTTATCTATACTTCCTGTTACTTTTGGATTATTTTACCTTTATATTAACTACTTTATATTAATTCTATGTAATAATTAAAGGCTGCATTAAAAGTAAAAAACAAACCTACAAAAATTAATATGGCTTATAAAGTTGTTGAGACTAACTTGTTAGCAAGAAAATGTACATCCAGCAGACAAAAAACATGGGTGGCCCACTGTGAGTTGTGTTTCTGGCCCATTATAAGAGTCTTTTAGCTCTGTTTTGGCTCAGATACATTTCTGGGTTTCTAGCTGCACGATGTTTGAATTTGTTAAAAAGCCGCTAGTGAACTTATTGCTTTCTTGTTTAATACTAGGCAGATAGCTAACCTTGCCCTATTAGTCTAATTCAGAGCAGATTTGTTGAGCTTCCTAGTAAACACTGATATGTTGATTTACAGGTCAAAAATTGTCTAGACATATAGATTAAAACCAGTCTAACTTTGTAGACGTCTAGGTTACATAAACGTTTGTTCCATCAGCATTTAAATGACTATGACATTATTTCAATGTGGAGAAATGTAATGTGCTTCTCACCAGTTACACAATGAAATCATTGAAATACTGATGAGCTATAGGCCATAGGACCTGCAGATCATTAGATCCATGCTCACAGTGTTACTTAGTGAAAACAGCTGCCCTCAGTTATTTGCATATTGGGCAGTTAATGAGAGCAGTAACACTCAACTACACTTTGTGGTCGGATAACCAAAAGAAGCAATTGTAGAGTTGTGAGGTACTCAACTTTTTTGCTTTACCCAAAAAGACTTGAGTTGATATGAATAATCAAACTATCGCTTATAAAGATTCTGAATTGGCATAAAGGCACTACATCTACAAAAACTGCTTCAAACACGGTGCCAGAATTTCACCATGAGTGGTCCAAGAAATGATATCAGAGATGTGTAATTTAAAACATGTGTGAGACTGTAATATAATAGTGTTGTAAATAACCTCATGACACTCCTCTGAGCAATTAGCTTCTCTGGTTTTTAATTCAAGACTGTTCCAACACTGAATACAACCTTTTTTCAGATGGTTGTACTACCAGTTTTGTTCCTGTTGGGGTCGCTGTTTCTCTGTCATCATGTGGAGGCCCAGTCCACCATCGACATAATGAAACAGGCCGCAAGTAAGCAACACAAACTGCCACATTTGATCTCTTTAATCCAGCACTCGTCCACAGAGTATATACATATACATGACATGTTCATGGTTCATATTTTCCAGCTGTACACCTTTTGTGATTGCTTTGCAACCCAAATATCTGCTTTTTTAATTTGAAAGTTCTCAGATAAAGTGGACAGAGCAAGCATGTTCATTTGCAGCAACGTCCTGTTTAAAAGCGAGAGTTCCATGTTGAACTTATCTCTCACATAACCTTCTGTCCTCCCTCTTCTCTTTTTCATTCTCATCGTTCGTCCATCCTCTTCCAGTCCAATGGAATGGATCTCTGACCTGTGACAAGTGGGACTGCAATTGTACTTTCAATCGCCAGCGCGGCTGCTGCTGTGCAACCAATGATATGTTCCAAATAGAAGAGGAGAACTTCATAAGGATTAAAACTTTGTGGAACAGTATCAGCTCACTGAATAACAGAGTGCAGGCACTCACCGGTAAACAACCTGACAGTGGTGGATGGTGGATTTATTTAGACCAACATATCTGACAATTCACACACAAAACCTAAGTTTCAAAAATCTTCTGTGGACACTGAGCTTTATTATACATTACAATAAATCTCTCTCTCTTACTCTCAGCTGGTGTCAAGGTTTCCTTCAAAGCCACCATGGACCCAAGTGTTGCCATTTTAATTCCTGGATTTAATGATCGTTGCTTTGGTCCTTTCAACTCTAACGTGCCAATCCCCTACTCCACCGTCACTCTTAACCACGGCAATGGCTATAACCCCTCTTTAGGTAGGAAACACACACACAGATATCAACTCAAATAACTTATGAAAGCTTTACCCACAATTTTGAATTAAAGCCTTGTGTAAGACATACATCACTGCAGCTCCACTAACTCTTCACCTCCCTCTGCAGGTGTCTTCACTGCCCCTCGCCCCGGTGTTTATGTCTTTTCCTACACAGTCTACTCATTAGTGGCAAAGGATGAGCGCCTCTACTATAAAGTAAACAAACAGGATCAACAGAATACTTGTAACATTTAGCTGGTTTGCCCGCATAGCAACAGCGAGTCATATTAGTGTCTTAATTTAGTGTTTCGTTGTATCTGTAGGTCCAGCTGATGAAGAATGGGAAGAGCACAGTCAGCGTGTGGGAGAACAATCGAGAAGATGGTGAAGACACTGCCACTCAGGTAGTTTTGTTTGGCAAGAGCAAAGTAACATACAACAAACATAGTGATCAGATATTAAAGTTACAAATCCAATTGCAAATTGGACAAAAACAAAAAGCCTTTTCCCTGAGACTTTGTCATGATTTTCTACTGGCTACGTAAAACAGGACGCTTTACTGGTTATGTTTTCAGGTTGTGACGCTGGAGCTGCTGAGAGGCGATCAGGTCTATCTGGAGCTGACATCTGGGAGGAAGCTCTGTACAAACCTGCAGTACAATATCTTTACTGGTTACATGTTATACCCATACATTGATGAGTAACAAACCAGCTACTTAAACTTGAAATTGAAACTCAACTTAAATCCTGATTGATGAAAACAAACTAGAGTTCTTTGTCACATGTTGACCCACCAGAAGTAGGTTTGTGACCTATCCTGGGACAAGCCCCATAGTTTAAGAACCTCTGCAGTAGAGATAAACATGATAAGTTGTACACTCTTTGACATTCATGGTCAAACTCAAAGAAAGGCACACTTATATTTTCACATAGCATGAAAGCAGAAAGTCACATGGCAAGAAATATTTGCATCATTAAAAACAAACGAGCATTTATGTGAATAAACTACTAACTACAATGACTGTGTCTGTGTACAGAAGAAGTGTGATTATTTTTATTTATTTGGACATAAAAGTTTTTTTGACAGGTGATGTACCTTTATTTTCAAATTCAGTATGTATTTTAATTTGTCACACACACACACACACACACACACACACAGACCTACACATAGTCCATGAATGGAAAAAGGTAGCAGTCAGAGGCTTTGATATCACTTGGGAATGATAACACTGGGTCATACCGCTGCCACTGCTAGAATGTGGCCTATGACAGTATTGTATAATACTGTAAACAAGTGCCTTTCATGGAAGCTCATTACAAATTAATATAAACAACAGGCAGAAATTCCTTCAGTTAAATAAACACATGATGTAAGCTAGGAGTAGCTTTAACAGGGTTAAAATGCATATCCAAAAAGGCAATACATTATACCTTTATCTTTATCTTTTTATTTTATTTGCTTTCATTTAAAATCTTCCATCTTTCCTCAGAGTCAACTATCAAAGGAAAATCAACCACATAAATACACACCCAATAAAAACACATGAGAAAGTGTACATCTGGCTCGGTTCTAGTTACAGCTGATCCAAGCAGGATTTAATGAGAAGATCACAAACATACAGCAATGAACACAACAGACCCAAAAATGGAAAGACAGATAAAAAAAAAAGTGTGACATTGGCAAGGTTGTTTTCTTAATGCCACAAAGGAATTACTCCTTCTCCTCCTGATTATGAGGCAATGTGCATATGCTCTGATTCTAGTTTTGCACACATTGTAAAAGTCTATTCAAAAGTATATTCAAGCAGGAGTGCCCTGCCAAGAAGTGTCTGTAATGGAATGGAAGTGATGGAAATGTCATGAGTCGTGTTGGCGGAGTATCTCACACTCACACAAACACACACGTACGCACGCACACACACACACACACTGGGTGCAGCTATTGAAGAGGACCCAGGACTTACATGGAGTTCTCAGCCTGAATGATGGTGTTACTCCTCCTCACTCATTCCCATCCCTTTCTGTTTCTCCTCTCCTGCTTCATCCTCTCCTCTCCTCTCCTCTCCTCTCCTCTCCTCTCCTCTCCTCTCCTCTCCTCTCTGAAGCTCTTTTCCACACCCAGTGTCTCTTCTCATCCCTTCTCTCTCCATCTCTACTCCTCCCTCTCCCCCTTTCCACCAGCCCCATCCTATCCCTCACCATCTCGCAGCCACTTTGAACGAGGAGGGATGTGGTGAAAGTATTTGGAGAATTCCTGCTGACCAAACCAACGCTGCCTGGCTGCTGTCTCCCCTCTACATGGAGCAGCTCTACCCAAATAAGGCTGGGCTTTTTAACTAGATGTGAGGGGAAGAGGCGCACAGACAGAGAGGGAGCTGCTGAAAGGCCATGCCCTTTTAAGGATGAAGTTTCCTTTTTTTTCCTTCCTCACTCTCCCTCCTATTTGTCCGTCACACTCCTTCTTTCCTCCTCCCCCCCCCCACTCTCTCTCTTAGTAAAATAGTGAAGTCATCTTGCCTCATCTGCTCCTTTTAAGCCGGCATTTTTGAGAGGGAGGTCCCTGCGAAGCATATACAAACACTCAGTCAAGCATACGCAGTCACCCCACACGCTGCACTAGTAGCCGGCAGAGAACTGAGCTATACCTTCACACCGTGAGTATACTTTTCTTTTACTCCTCCATATAGTAAAAGGCTCCTGGACTGCATTTGGGACAGTTAGTAGGAAAGTGGCAGATAGCTTGTCAAGAGGCCATTGCTTTATAAATCAGTCAGTCAGTAGATCTGAGGCCTTCACAGCTTCTTATCAAAATACGCCTTCACCTCCCGCTGTTTGAATATAAGGTGACAATAGAAGAAGTTGTAGTCATAAAAGCAATTTAATAATTCAAAGGTCAAATGAAAGGTCTGTATGCAAATATATACACTTTAAGTTGTTAAATAGTGGCTACCACATATATGTATAGAGAATATGAGGTTGTTTAACATATATAAGTTTGATATTTTCTTGTTTCTGTAAATTATGAGTCATATATATATTGTTTGCATTCAGTCTGTGTTAATGCCTGTAAGAATGCTGTTAGTTACTTGTCATCGATCAGGTATTATTCACTGATTCAGTAAAGTAATAATCATCTGTTTCGATATGGAGTCTGGTTGGAAACAAACTGTCTGCTTTTCAGTGGAATTTCCACAATAACCTAATTGTGACAGAGGAATGACTCGTTGCAAACAGACTCACTGTTCATTCTTAATATGATTCAGATGTTATTTGAGGGTTGATATGTTTTCCATGTGAAGCGGGGAGGGGAGAAGCAGAGAGGTGAGCCAGACAGTGATGCATATCTCTGTCAGTTTACATACTTTTATTTGCACAAGCAAATGGTCCACCGCCTTACATGGGCTTTGGAAGCCTGTGAATTCACAAGGCACTTCCTCCTGAGGACAGAGATGTAGATATACAGACTAGTAGAAACAAAAACTATTTCAGAGAGGCAGACACATTGACACAAACATGCACAAAGAGATTCTCTCCAAATTTCCATTCTCTGTTTATGAGCATGGGTGTTTTATAACAGAAAATGTGTGCAATATCAACAAGCTTGCGGTGATGTTTGGGCGGAAGATGTATTAATAAATATGGCAGTAAACAAAGCCATTCCAGTAAAACCAGTCCAGCAGCAAAGGAAGTACCAGTGGGCAGCTTAGCTTCTAAGCAGGAGTAACGGGGCAGATAACACTATCTCCACCGCCAATCTTGTGGCAGCACATAAACACAGCAGAGCACAGTAGGCCAAGAACTAATCACATCCGTGTAACAGTACAGGGGCTCTGGCACTGAGTTGAATCGGAAAACACTATCTACACTTCAGAGTCAGTAGAAATACATCAGCTGAGGCACAGAGTAGCTGAAACTTTGTCAGAGTAATCAGAACCATGAAGGCTCTTGGCAGCAGTCGCAGGAAATTCTTTCAGTGCTCATAAAAGTCAAAGAAGCAGATGTCTGTGCAGCTGGCATAAACCAGAGCCATGTAACAAAAGAGCTCCGACTCTGAGGATGTAATTAACCTACAGCACGTCGGCTAGCAGGAAACGCATCCTTCAACCAGATGACATCAACACTGGTGAACAAGTGATATTTAATCCAGCTGCTTTATAACTGACCCCACAGTGAGGTGAAGAGGCAAACAGGAAATAGGCACAGAGAGAGAGAGAGAGAGAGAGAGAGATAGGCATGATGTCTGGAATCGAACCAGTGACGTAGCAGTTACATGGCATGCTCTGTAACCATTCGTCTACCAAGGTGCTCCACGACCCCAACCTTTAACAAACTTATAGTGAACTGTTGCCTTAACAGGCAATATAATAAAGTCCCCCGGGAGTTTATTCATACCAATTCATTATATGGCGGTTAGCTGGTTAACTGTAGAGAAGGCAAGGCCACATGACGACATGTCCCCACAAGCTGCCACACTTGCCACAGCCCTTATACTGGTTTCCTGTTTTGGCATTAGGCTGATTTACCATGGTAACAGAGAAACAGAGCTGGAAAAACACAACAGAAAGAGATGGATGAATGGAGAGAGATGGTGAAGTCATGTTTGTGGGCTTCAGCACATTGAGACTTTTGAAAGGAGGCATTTCAGACGTCTTTTACTTAATTCTGTAGTTTTATCTTATTTTTAATCCAGTATTTCATCTCCATATTTCCTTTTTGTAATTAATATTATCTCTTTATGTTGCATCTTAGAAACATTTCTGGGAAACATTTGATGTCTTACATAGTAATACTTCTTCAGCAGTAGTGGCAGTACAAGTAGCAGGCTAGTCATTATTATAGTTGCAGATTTTGTTCATGGAAAGTTTGAATCCAGCAGTAACAGTAACAGCTACTACCAGTAGTAATTCTGCAACCACAGTAATACTTTTACCATGTGTAGCAGGAGTAATTGTAGAAACAGTAATAGTATGGAAAGTTGCAGAATTCAGATTTGAGACAGCTCATGTTGTAGGTTATGATTACTGAAGAGGCAGTTTAGTAGAGAGTTTGTAACAGGGTGTTTTAATATTATATGTCAAGTGAACTCTGCCTTAAATATTTAGGGAGAAGCAGCCAGACAGCACAGAAGCTTGTTTATCAGATAATCCTGAGGTATTGGGCCTGGGCCGGGTCCCAAGGATAACAACAGGTCCCTGGATACAAATAAATACCAGAAATAGAGACCAGGCCCTAATGGACTTATTTTACCTCCGAAAATATTATGTGATGTTTGTATGGTTGTCAGGCAATGCACACACATACAGACTGATACAGGACAGAACTTATGGGAGAAATAGTGCTTCTCTTCTTTTCTCTTCTCTTCACAAGACATGAGAAGGCACTGAGTGCACAATGTGGTGAACATAACTTCTATTTCTTTCCCTACAAAGAGTGTAGTGTGTGTGATTTGCAATTGTGGTCAGAGAGTAGTTTATGAGGCTAAGAAGTAGAGGCCAATAGAAAAAAAGACAAGTTAACAGCATACCAGACAAACATTACTCTGTAATAATGATTATATAATGATGCACGTGCGTGAGTGCATGTGTGTGTGCGTGCGTGTGTGCCAGAAAGAGTGAAAGGCAGACAGATGAAGATAAAACATAGTATCTGAACTTGTGGCTGTGTGTAAGTGAGCGTGTTGCCCAACATGTGTGTTTGGTTTCTTGCGGTCTGGACAAGCACCACAGGGAATGCAAAGAATATTAAACAGGGTTGGTGGTAACACTGCGGACACTCTGGGCAGGAATGCATTAATGCCATTGGCACGCAGACATGTGCAGACATGCAGTATATCTATTTGCAGTGGTGGAACAACTGTACAGATCCTTTATTTAGCACCACAAGGTAAAATAAATACACCACTACGATAAAGTCCTGTATTCAAAATGTCACTTTACTTTCTGTAAGTAAAAGAAGTAATAACATTAAAATGTACTCAGGTATCCAAAGAAAACTGGACACACACCCACATAATTAAGAGTGGCTAATCACTATTTTTATGATAGTCATGGATCAAATGAAGTAGAAGTAGTACAAAGAAGCGCTTGTAATTATGATATATCATCCAGCTTTGCAGTTCCCCTCACCTCTACAGAGAATTTAGTGTATTTCAGCCCATCACTGTTCCCGCCCACAACTTTCCTACTTTGGTTCACTCTCATCAGATCATTTCCAGCTGCTGCAGCAGTCAGTTGTTTTTAGCACAAAAGCTCTGATGCTGCTGAACATGGTGGAACATGTAGCAGCCAAAGAGCCACATATTTCCCTCAGGGGTTGGACACAAAAATGACTCCAAAGGAATGATAATTTTGCTCTGTAGTCTTTCCTTCAGATCTGTAAATAAAGTTTAAAAGGCTTGTTCACACCTTGTTTACGCTGCCATATTGGAAGTTTAAGAAATTGTTTTCTGATAATATATAGTATATGCACTTTTAGGGATTTTCATGCCCTAAGATCAGGAAAGGAAGAAAGAAAAGGGAGGACAAAGAAAAAAGGAAGAAGAAAAGAAAGCAAAAGGAAATTATAGGGGAAGAGTGTAAGGAAAGAACATTGCATTTTTAGGGATTTTTATGCGTTCAGATCAGTTGAAGAAGAAAAAGATAGAAAGGAGAACAGAAGGAGGGATACAAGGGAGCAGAAAATAAAGAAAGACATTAAACAGGAAAGGAAGAAAGAAAAGAAAGAACAAATAAAGGAAGGAAATGATAGGGAAACAGTAGAAATAACTTGAGTATTAACTAAACTAAGTCTGCTAAATGCCTAAATGTAAATGTAAACTACAGTACAAGTTGCTTTCCATCTCTGTCTATATATCCTCTTGTTGTTTGTAGCTTGTATATTTGCAATATGATGAGATGGATTAACTTGAAACAGAAAAGATCATACGACAGTCCAGTCTTGGCCCATCTTGACATTCTACAAACTATACACCTAGTGTATGTATACTCACGCACATTTTATGTGGCCAATTGGAAAAATGCGGTGACTTAAAGAAAAATACTCAATAATGCCCAAAAGGGCTGTGTATTGTTCATAAAGGTTTATTGTTGCTCTTGGTAACCACATTCCCCATCTTATGCCAGAGATGCGCCACCTCCAGCTAACTCCTGGGTTTAACCTTTAACATTTGAACTTTGAACCTCTCCAGGAACAGGAAGTTGAAGCGACCTGACATCAAGATGGCAACAAAGGTTGGATTGTGCAGACAGCACTTTGATATGGGTTTTGCACTTGGCTGTTGGCCCAGAGGCAATTCTGAAGCAAAAGACAAAAAAAAACGTGCTGGCAATGATATATGTGTTGACACAGACGAGGACGGAGAGAGAGAGAGAGAGAGAGAGAGAGAGAGAGAGTTTGTGTGTGTGTGTTAAAGGAGAAAATATGCAAAAAATCAGCTGGCTGATACAGAGCTCCCATTGTACACCACTTTGCCTCAGACAAAGGTCCTGATAGGGCTAAATGGTGTGCATTAGGAGACGCAACGCTGTTAATGCCATTGTTCTGGAAAAGGTATTTGATTTAAGTGCTGAGCATTTACGCTTATATACACGCTTTCGACCTGCATGTCCTCAGTGTTTGTATTTGTGCATATAATGTACAGTCAGTATATATATGGAATAAGTATCTGTACATGTGTTTTAAGTAAATATGCCTTCATCTAGATCATTCGCACACCAAAGCATGTATGTGCATACAGGCTACATCCAAATGTTAGTACAGTATGATTAGCTATTGTCTGTATCACAATCATTTTGGACTTAAAAGGTAGTACGTTTATATGTTGTCACAAATTTACACACTGCTGTAAATTGTCAAGATGGTGGATAAGAAGGATGATCCTGCTGAAACTACTAATCATCACATTTATTTAGATTTCATACTTTCTCCAGAAATCATCCTTGGTAACATTTCTTTTTGACTCTCTCTTTTACTCTATTGCATCTCTCTTTGTCTCCTTCCCCACACTGCCTTGCTCATCCACCTTTCTCCACTGTATTGTCCACCTTCTCTCCTTCTCAATCTCTTCCTTTTTTTCACCCTTCCTCCATTTCACGCTCACCTCTCAGGGAGTCACCATGGCTAACAAAGGTCCATCCTACGGCATGAGCCGGCAGGTTCAAGATAAGATTGACAGCAAGTATGACCCCGAGCTGGAGCAGATCCTGGTGGAGTGGATCAGCCGTCAGTGTGGCTCTGGTGTGGGCAGGCCAGAGGCTGGCAAAATGGGCTTCCAGGCCTGGCTGAAAGATGGATGTGTGAGTGCAAAACATCTGCTTGATAACTTGTTTTTTTCTAGATGTTATCATCTTAATGGTCAATGATCTTTTTGGTGGTCTTCCTCTCTTCCCCTTCGCTACCTTCTCTTCTACCCTCTGTTACTCCATCTCGTCTCCCCAGGTTCTGAGCGAACTGATTAACAGTCTGTTTGCCGGAGAGAAACCTGTGAAGAAGATCCAGAGCTCACCCATGGCCTTCAAACAGATGGAGCAGATCTCTCAATTCCTCAACGCTGCAGAGAAGTATGGCGTCACCAAGACTGACATGTTCCAGACTGTGGACCTTTGGGAAGGTCAGAGTGGTTCCGTGGTCTTCATTTCTCGGTTACTGCAAACCTTTAATGCTAGAAGACAAGACTTGGCTTGAGTTTAAGGACTTTGGTTGTGTGGTAGAGGAGAAAGTGCTTTGATAAGTTTGGATATCACGTTGCACAACACACAAGTACGGAAACATCATAATGTGACTGATGCTAGGGTTAATAATCCTAACCGTATGTGTGTTTGGGGACAGGTAAGGACCTGGCGGCGGTGCAGAGGACCCTGTCAGCTCTGGGTAGCTTGGCCATCACTAAGGATGAAGGCACATACAATGGAGACCCTAACTGGTTTTTCAAGTGAGTGTAATACATGAAAAGGAAACAGATTCATCTATACCGATCTAACCAACTCCAAATAGAACACGTTTTCATAGGACGCCTGAGTCAAGTTTGATTAAATTAGTGATTTTAATTGCAGGAAAGCAATGGAGAACAAGAGAGATTTCACCGATGATCAACTGAAGGCGGGCAAAAATGTGATTGGACTACAGATGGGGTCCAATAAGGGAGCCAGTCAGGAGGGCATGAGCTACGGAAGAGCCCGACAGATCCTGTAAAATCACTGAGCCACAGAACCTCTTCAGCCTCTTACACCTTCTTAGAGCCTGTAAGCGTCTAACCGGTCAACTACAACACCCCATTCATCATAAAACCTTTTCTGCATTAGAATTTAGTTACTTTCTAACAAGTAGCCCTTATTTCCTGGTCTTGACACATGCCCTGAACACCTTATGTAGATGCTTGCACTGGTGACCATCGCAGAGTTCACCATGCTTAGTCCTTCCCACTGCAGGTAGGACCAGTACAACTGAATGTTTGTAGTCTTAAGCAGAAATTGTAACCGTAAAAATGACCAATGCATGACCATGTGCCAAAGTCAAGCTGTTCCTTCCTTCTACAAGGATTAAGAGACGGCACTCATATTATAGATGACCAGTTTTATCTGGCTTCCCACAATGCTACGCCTGCTGTATCAGCGCCAATATTTTTGTACATTGTCTTATTAAATAATGACTTTGAAATACATCTCTGAATTGACTTTGTGATTCTGGGTACCCTGACTTTGATAATTCTGGCAAATAGGAAGATTCGGAAAAGGATCACTGTGCACCTGATCTTCTGCCTTCTGGTAGTTCAGCATTATATCATTTGGGGGATTTTACATCTAAAACGTTACTCGTGTGTGTACAATAATTATGTTATAACACAATAATAGTATGAGAAGTGTGATTTTGTGTGTTACGGTTTCAAAAACCAAGAGGATTTTCCAGTCTTTTATTATCATTCAGATCACCTGTGACTTGCTCAGCAAAAGTTTCCAACTCCAAACACTCCTTTCCATTAAAAAAATTAGAACTCTTTATTACATTCTTGAAAAGACGTATAAATCCGTCACCACAGATGGTATGTATCTGTACAGCAGGCACACATTGTGTATATATATTACACTTCATAAAAAAATACCTATACAATTCCCACACTTGAAAATCCTGACTTCAAGTTTTCATCAGTAGTTGGTTGATAACCCACAGATAATGACCCCGGAATTAAAAATCAAACGCCTTAAATATCAGTATGCTCTAGGTACCTCACAATTGAGGACTTTTTCAAGGAAGACCTTGCATATTGCAAGCACACCCCCTCATGACTGACACACACACACACACACACACACACACACCGACACACACACCGACACACCGACACACACACACACCGACACACACACACACACACACACACACACACACACGTCTAGTGCACATCATGTGTTTTGTCAGACATTTCTCTCTGTTTAAAGAATCCTCAGGTGTCCGTAAAGTGGACAAGCCTGTACACACACGCTAACATGCAATTGTACTGAGACATTAAATTGTATTAGGTCCCTCTCAAGTACCTGCCTAACCCAAACGTATCCCTGATGGGAAATGTAACAATATCCTAATTTTCGGGGATTCTGATTCTGATTTTTCTTTTCTTATGAGGATTTTTAAGAGGGACAGGTGTACGAGAACACACATTCACACTCCCGCATGTACTGTCACGGCACAACCACAGATTTTCGTATACAAGGCCACGTGTTTGGGGAATGCAGACCGCTATTCAGTCAAGTCCATCTGCAGTCCACACTGTGACCCCCCACCACCACGGATAATGTTGACCAGAGGATGGGTGGGTGGGGAGGAGAGGGTGAAAGCCTGAGACATCCCATGAGCACAGTGAGAGGTTTTAGATTCATCGACTGGCTCAGTGTTATGTTGCCAGCCGCTATCTATTTAAAAGCAACGTTTTGGCCTCAGAGTCCAGCACCGCCTGCAGCTCCACCTTCGAGTCCTGCTCCTCTTCCTTTTTGTCCTCCTCCTCTACCTCCGCCTCCTCCAATCCTCTCCCTTGGCGCCCCCTCCTGGCCCGGTGACCTCCCCGTCTCCTGCGCAGGCAGAGAATGTCCCTGAGGTCCAGGTGGGCCAGTGTGACCTCCAGTGTGTAGTAGAGAGACCAGAACAAAGCAAAGCAGCCCAGCAACAGCAGGAACTGGAGGGGAGGACAAAGGAGAGAAATAGAGGAGGTAAATCACAGCAGCACAGTCACACTTCAATGATGCATTGATTTTGTACATTTTACAATTTAAACTGCAACCTCCCTTCTACCACTGCAATCAATTTTAAATTTCAGATTCACTTCCTGAATGAAGGTAAAAATAGTTACACACCCACACACACAAACACAGACACAGACACAGACACACGTCCAATAAGTTAAGGCTTCAAATGAGAGGTTATGGTTATATGGATATACGCAAACGTCTGGGGATTAGGACGAGGATATGTAGATAACTGGATAAAGATACTGAATATTTCAGAAACAGCTTTTCTTAACTGGTAAGAATTTTGTTTGTTCTTGTGAAAACATTTGTTTAAGAAAACTTATGTTAGGCTGACAAGTACAAAGTAGCCTGAACTAAAGTAGGCTAATCCCTCCATATAATATACCCCCATACTGCATATAGCAACATAAAAAAAAAACAAAAAAAAAACATCCCTTAGCATATTTATTTTGAGTAATTATAAAGCTTTTTGAATTTGATGGAGGGGTATGGTTACCAATATTTAATCAATGGTATTGAATCCAATTTTATTGCATTTTCTGACCTTGGCAAGGAACAATTTACAGGATACAGGGTGTTGAAGATCACAAAACTTGTAGGCAACAGTTAGTAAGTTACTGAATTCCTTTGACTATGACAGAGAGAAAAGTAAATTGTCCCAACTGTCGGGCAGAGAGAAGAGAGAAAGCTGTATGCTGTTGGTGTTGGATCGTGCAGTTTACCTTGAGGTTGTTGGAGGTGAAGGGGCTGACAATCTCTGGAGGGATATTCAGGCCTGGAGGGCAGGGCAGAGAGAAGTTGCTGTCCAGATACTTGCCACTCATAGCCTCCTCCACAAGCCTGTCAATCAATCCGCAGCCAATCACTCACACTGAGTCAAACATTATCACTGGATTCAGGTTACAAGTATGTGAATAGATCAAGTACGAGAAACTAGTATGAAAGCTAATTGTAATAGACACTGCTGTATCAAGAATAAAAAAAAGAATTGCAACAAATATTTAAAATGGGAATTAAAAAACAGGCTTAATATACCTCAAAGGAAACAACAAGCATTCATCCAAACACACAGGGTACATCTCAAGTCTCTTAATTGCCTCCACATTTCCCTCACTTCCATCTTTTCCTTGCATCTTAGTCCCTCCCAGCAGGTAAAAGTCTTCTGTGAAGGTTGCACTTGTGTATCCTCACTCACGGCTCCCCAGATATACCCCCTCACTCCTCAGAGCAGACATAAGAGCTTTAATACGGCCTTCACTATGGCGGAGCAGAACAACTTCGGGTTCAGGCGAGGAGCGAGGAGATGTCAAACCAGACACTTGAAATGTACCAAAGTCTCAACAAAAGCCTGCAAGGTCTTACCTCTGTCTGTCCTTGATCTCTCTGGAGGTCATAGAGGAACCATACAGCGTAAACGCCCACTGCTTCAACACTCCCACAGGGGCACACTGCTGAGGCGACGGCCCTTCTGCAGGAGCAGAGGGGTGTGTGAGCGGGAGAGGTACATGAGGTCACAAGGATACAACACAAACAAGAGACAGAAGTGTGTGTGTTTGCGTTTCCCACTCCTGATAACCGTCTCATTTCTGACACTTAACAGTCTTAGTCGCGTCAGTGTCAGTGTGTGAGCCGGGTCTTACTGTGGTCAGATATCTTCAGGGTGTACTGGCCTTCAGCGCTCTCTCCCCAGCATCGCACAGTGGAGAAAGTCCAGTCCTGGTAGCCTGCAGGGTCTCTGCATGCAAAACACAAAGAGACTACTTATGCTTTAGACTGCAGGAAAAAGATTATTTTCATATGACCGTAGTTCATAGTTCACAGATTTCCTTTTGTGGCTATGAGTACCTAACTTTCACCAAAAAGTAAGTTAGACACTCATTTCACTTCATCAATCATGTTTTACTGTTCTCAAAACGATACCAATGCATGGCTTTGTGTGTGTGTGTGTACCTGTCGACGGCACGGCGTGCCCCAATGACTGATGTTATACCGCTGGGGCAGATCAACAAAATCTCCACGTTGCCACGGCAAGGGTTTGTTATCGTCACGGTGATGGCCACGTGCTCCAGTGTCTCCATTCCAGACTGTCTCAGGTCAGCAGCAGAGACTGAGAGAGAGCAGAGAGCCGCTCAGTGTTAGCATTGTGTGTGTGTGTGTGTGTGTGTGTGTGTGTGTGTGTGTTTGACCATTTCCTGCACTGATATGATACTTAAATTAACTCAAATAATGCTACTAATAATCAAACTAATTCAGCAATATTCTTCAAACCAAAACAACAACAAAATGAATGAATGTTTAAATATTAAATATTACAAAACAATAAATAAGTCCAACAGGTGGTCCTGTGCCTGTTAATTACTTCCATTATTATTCCATTATAACAAACGAAAATGTAAACATAATTATGCAATCACTTTGAATAATTTAACAGGATTCCATCAGTTAAATTCTTTTCATGACTTTTTAATACCACACAGAATCCAAATTAAGATCTGTCTAACGTACAATGGAAAACCAGTAGCAATGATATGGCCTAGAATTATGTATTATTATATTTCTTTTTTCAGTACTTCCTTAAAGATATAATTAATTAAATTATTGTGACCTGGTCCTGGATAAGCAACATGTATAAAATAGATGGATGGATTAACCAGTTAAAAGTGATTAATTGTCTTTTATTGCACATAATGTGATTTGGAGAGAAAATAGCCGAACTTGCATGCAGGGAAAAATAGTGATTAAAAATGTCTCTGTAAATTCAATCTTCCGTCAGACTCTGGGTCTTTCTTCTTCACTTTCTCTCCTAGAAGCTGTTATCAGTCGGTCAGTCTTCCTGACCACCCCTCCGCCCTCCCACTGTAAGTGTGTGGTAATTTCCTGGTATTTCCTGGGCTCTGACTACTAATGAGCCGTGGTGCTCTCTGACCATGTAGGGCTGCACACATCCTCGGGTCGGGGAGGGACGCAAAGGGACGAGAAGTGTAAACAGAGGTGAGGAAGGAAAGACAGAGGGCCAGGGGACAGATGCAGAGAAAGAGGGAGGGGAGAGACGGTCAGGAGATGGAGACAAGTGGAGAGGCACTGACGGGGCGAGTACATTGGATGTGGAATTAGTCAAGTGGAGGACGAGCAAGGAGGGGCAAAGGAAAGGAGGGAGGGATTGAGAAAATATAACCGTAGGGAGAGAGGAAATGACGAACGATGAGAAAGAAAAGGATTTGTCGGAGATGCGTTTCTAACACTGATGCTGTGCCAGAAAACCCTGCATGTGCATGTCAAAAGCTCCGATACTTGGGAGTTGGCTGCAGAGCAACTTACTTGTGCATTTAATAGGATTTCCCATGAAGGCACTATTCTGGCAGTTCTGCACTCCTCCACTGGGGATATAGTCTCTCCCCTTCAGAGGGTTTGTATCAGTAATATATTGTCCAGGCAACAGAAGGAGCTGTCTATGCTCAGAGATGAAAGGATGAAGACAAATGTTGGCGCAACGTGTAGGAAAATACCTTCTGCTCCTCAAAGAACCCAAACCACCAGCTTCTTCCTTTAAATTCTATCAGAGTTTTCTAAACCCTGCATGAGTTTTAATTCAGAGAGAAGCTGGAAAACACACGCTGTAGGAGAGACACTCTGAGAGACTTTTGAGGCAGCGTATCCAAAGTTTCGTCTTAGCCAAGGCCAAACCAACTTCACTATTACTAAGTGATGACTCTCGGTTAGAATTTAATAAAAAAGGCCAGGCAAGCTGGTGGCGGGGAGCCTCACAGCCACCAAATAACTAAGTCCAAATATGGCTTCCGCGCAAACTCTGCTCAAGAAGACGGCCGACATATTTTCATGACATTGTGTTACTAGAGCTCTCCACTGCTGGAATTAATGAGACCAAATCCATAACTTTGGAGATGTGGTCACACATGCAGCAGTGCAAATCAAACAATAAGTGCCACGTACTGAGGTACACTTATTCCATTTTTTATGGTCAAGCAGTCCATTGGAGGGGGGGGTCCGTCTTTCTCACACACACACACACACACACACACACACACACACACAC